>PQWD01014159.1:0-15323 GCA_019425675.1 Leucinodes orbonalis | reverse complement strand
TGTGTTGTAATGTTAGCTGCGTTGACTAGAAGTTTTTGTAAATTATAAATGAATATACAGTATAACACTGTTCTACCTGTTTAAATACACAAATGAAATTTTCGTACTGCACGAGGATGGGACCCGAAACTCTTGGTGTTTAGACTGACTGCTCATTCATTATCCCACACAGGTTATCAAAATATATTGGTCAGTCGAGTGTTAGTATTCTCAAATCCGGATTGGTATACGAACAATCTGGACCACATTTTATTTGGGGTCTCAATTAAAACTGCATTCCCGTGTCTAAGCTGTTTAAAATCTGGTTTTAAATAGATTAAGTGTAGAGTTTAAATTGAAAACTAAAAAAAATCATTTTATTTTACAGCCAATGAATAGGGTTGTATAAGCGGTAAGCGGGTGAGGGTTTAAGAACTTGACTTATAAAATGAATCTCAAATCCAAAACGTATCTAGTACTTGCATGGACACAATTTAAAAATAAGATAGTTAAGTGTAAGTTTAGTCGCTAACCCGGCAGGACATAAAAGGAAAAAAAGTAGGGGCCGTAAGAACTGAATAATTTTTTTAATCTGTTTAATTTGTCCAAAAGCTTAATGAATTTGATTTCAATGCCAGATGATAAGGCTCAAAGTCTTGTGGGATCTATATCATCTTTGGCCAACGAGTATAATCGCTAGGACATGTTAGATAAATTTACATCTACCTACTTAAAATTATTGATTACATTACGAACACTGCTGCACAAAAGCCTATCCGACAGTCTGGATGACCTACCGTGCCGGTCTTTGCATTCTCGTCCATTGTTTGTAAGGTGAGCTTCGATCACAAATTAAAAAGTTTGACCAGCGTCATGGTGTCTTCATTGCCGAGGCCTATGTTATCTATGTCTTTAGATTCAACTCTTTAATTTAAGACAAACTATTGTATTTTGCTACAGAGTGAAACTCATGTTTCTTTCAAAAGCTTTATGCCTAACATAAAACTCTTATTCGGCCGAGAAATTAGATGGGACCACGGATACTATAATATAGATGGGACTTATAGGTATAAGATTAAATATAGTAACGATATTTTTTTAATTGAAATAAGACGTTTAGCATAAACTAAAGTATTTTTGTAAATGTTCGTCGAATTAGTAAGTAACTAGGTCATAATTTCTTGCTTGCTGATTGATAAAATATCTATGTGTAGTTATACAAAACTCTTCAAAGGAACTGTCAGTTCATACAGTTATTTTACTTTACACCCTTAATCGCATATTAATAACTGGTCTAGACTTAGCTCAGACGCGATACAGTCGATAATAGTCCAAAATCCATAACTAACATCGTAAGGATTATGGTGATCATTAGTACAGAATCACGTACAACTGCGAGCTCACGTTCACAGAGGCGTCACTGGCAAGGTAAGATTGCTCGTTGAGCCGTGAAAAGGCCGCCCTTCGTAATCCTGCCATACGTTGCATATATCAGTTGGTTTACGTTATATTTGCTAGTTCCACACTTAGGAGCGATGTGAATTGGGAAGCAAATAATGCCACAATATTGGAATATGGGTTTATTTTTGTTGGAGAGATATTGCTGAAGCTTTGTGGATCTTATAATAGAAAATTTGAAGCATGAAATATATAGATACGATTTAAATGACTGATGTTTAACTTTTATTCACATTTATCGTCTAAATCAACAAGTCGAAAACTAATGCGTCTCTCTCTCTCTCTCTCTCTTCAACCTATTGCAGTCCACTGCTGGACATAGGTCTCCCCCATTTTGCGCCAGACATCCCGGTCCTCCGCCTTTCTCCAGCTTCCACCAGCGACCTTTCGCAAGTCGTCGGTCCATCGGCCGGAGGCGTCCTACGCTACGCTTGCCAAGACGCGGTCTCCACTCCAGAACTCGTCTGCTCCAACGGCCATCGTTCTGCGACATACGTGACCTCCATTGACAGAATATACTCTCCATTGACGTCGACGCCTCGTTCAGACCAGTTCAGGGTCTTGAAGACATCCTCCAATGCGTTTGTGAACAGTTTCGGGATATAACATCCCCCTGTCTCACACCACGACGCAATTGGATAGGTCTTGTCCGCTGGTCTTGGATCTGAACGGTCATCGTCGCTGCGTTGGAGAGACACTTCATCACCTCGATATATCGCCAGTCGATACCGCATCGCTGCAGAGCCTCCAGAACAGCCCAGGTTTCGATGGAGTCGAAGGCTTTCTCGTAGTCCACAAATGCCATACACAGCGGCTGGTTATACTCTTCGGTCTTCTGTATAAGCTGCCGAACAGTATGGATGTGGTCCACGGTGCTGTAGCCTTTTCGAAACCCAGCCTGCTCCGGTGGTTGGAATTCGTCAAGTCTTATGGCGAGACGGTTCGCTACAACTCTGGAAAACAACTTATAGACGTGGCTCAGAAGTGCTATCGGTCTATAATTCTTCAAGAGAGTTTTGTCACCCTTTTGAAGAACAAGACGACAACACTTCTGGACCACGCCTCTGGTGTAGTTCCTTGGTGGATGACGGCATTAAAGAGCTCGACTAATGCCCTAAGGACGGGCTGTCCACCGGCTTTTAGGAGCTCTGTCGTAATACCGTCATCCCCGGGGCCCTCCCATTCCTAAGTTGCTCCAGGCTGCACTAATCTCGCTAACGTCAACATCCGGGATATCCTGCGTATAATGGCGCCTTAGTGGGGCACGTGGATCTTCGGTGTCCTCGGTCTGTGGCTGATGAGCGCTCGATGAATACAGTCGTCCATAGAATTTCTCAACCTCTTCCAGGATCTGTGGGCGAGTCGCAAGTAATTGCCCATCTGCTGTCTTAAGCTTAACCAGATGGCTCCTCCCAAGTGGTTTTTGGAAAACTTTGGGCCCCTGTTCTGTTCAATAAGGTCCTTAATGAACCTTGTATTGAAACAGCGGAGGTCCCTGCGAACGAGTTTTCGTATCCGCTTGGAGAGAGCCTGATATTCCGGCGAAGCAACAGCAGCAGATGGCATCTCGCGTCTCAGCCTCATCAAATCCAGGGTTTCGGGAGAAAGTTTGGACGACTTAGCTCGTTTCATCGGCGGGAAATGCCTGCGACCCAGTGTACACACCGCCTTCACCACGTTGTCGGTTATCTCGTCCACGTCGCCAGTGGTTTCCAGCGAGTCGAATCGATTTTGAAGTTCCAATTGGAACTGTTCGGACCACGTGTATTTGGAGCGGCGTAGGTCTGAGAGTAGATTTTATTAAGCGAGACCGTTCGGCCTGAAAACATATATTCAAAGTGCCTCGGACAAGTCGGTGATCACTACCGGTTTTAATGCGTCTATTACATGGCATTTAAAAACTTGTTCGGATATCACCTATCTTGATACAATTATGATAACATTTTAATTATTGTAATATACTTTAATTTATATAATTATTTTGATTTTAATTGAAAGAAAGAAAGAAAAAAAAAATCTTTATTCAAATAAATCTGTTACAGATACTTTTGAATCGTCAATTGTTATTATTATCATATTTTTTGTGACTCTACCACCGGTTCGGATAAGTAGGATCTTCGAGAAGAGCCGCAAGAAACTCGAGTTACTCTTTTAATCTTTTTATATCAGTGGTTACAGTTTTGTCATTTACCTACAAATAGCTTTACAATAATTTATTACAAAGATTTTGTAACTGGAACACTAAGTGCAAGACCACACATCTTTATCCGATAAATATTCTTCTATTGTATAGTAACCTTTTTTCATGAGGTTTTTTAATCTTAATTAAACTGGTGAAAAGGCAATTCGGCAAGATTTTGTGGTATTTTATTAAAGAATGTTATGCCTCTTCCAACAAATGATTTTCCTACTTTACTTAGTCTAAGATTTGGGACAGCAAGTTTGTTTTTGCTCCTAGTATTAAGTTATGTACGTCACAATTTTTTCAAACAAATGAAGATTTTTGTGGACATAAACTAGATTATGGTAAATGTATTGGGACGCTACTGTTAAAATATCGATTTTTTTAATACTTCCCGAAGTGAATCACGTGGTCTAAGGTTATAAATGGCTCGGATGGCTCTTTTTTGAAGTACAAATATAGTGTTAATATCAGCAGCTGAGCCCCACAACAGAAGACCATTCTGTTAATAATTCTGTTAATAACCAATTTTTTGAAAAGATAAAAACTACTCAGATGAAACCTGCAAAGGTTTCATCTCAATCTGAAGTCCAAATTAGCGGAAGATTACATTAGAAACTCATTATTTACATTAAATGAAACAAAAAATCTATTTACTTTGAATATCGCTAACCTTAATTTATATTTAATCGTTAATCTTGTATTGTATGCCTTGGCTCTACATCTTTGTTTAGAAAGTTCTTCCTTTATAATTTAGGTAGTAGTTTATCATATTTGCTCAGTGGCATGAATAGGGATTTGAGTAGGGTATGCAATTCAAATGTTTACGATTACCATAAATTGGTTTAATTTCGGAAACTTTTATTAGATTGCAAATAGTGGTATGTTGAACTAAATAAAGAAAGAAGTCAAATGTATATATATATTCATATATACTCGTAATAATGCAAAGAAATCAAGGGTATGCAGTGTTTAATAGCATAAATGGAGCGCACGCAATTAGGTATGCTTACTAATACTAATTAATTTTATCATTCTATGAACGAACGCACTTTTATAAAGTGTGTAACAGTATATAGCACGTCAGTCTGATATTGTTATTGATGTACTCGATTCGAAGTATACAGTAGAGGCGTACTGTACTTAGAAGTGTATGAGGAATGTAGGGCAAGTACATTAGCTCCCCATCACATTGATGAATGAGCTATCAGAACGCATCAAACAAATGACAACTGCGTACTATTCACCAAACACCGTGTGCAGTGTATTGGGCTAGACCACTCTGAATGTTGAACAGGATTTGAATGCCTGGAGAGTAATCAATGCTTGTGTTACTAGTATTACATAACTAGCATGATTCTACAACACACATACGCAGCTGAGACGTGGTCACAGAGTTGCGGGATCAGTTGACATGTCTAAAGTCAAGTTACCAGGCAAGCGAGATATGTAATTAAATGTTGTAATTCGTGAAAGAACTAAAGTAATCGCCATCGGTGAACCACCATTTTTTCAAAATTAAGCTATTTAGGTGCCCAAGTTAATAAAAAATATTTATTTTATGTACTCGATGCTGAGGAATCCTCCACGTGCAACTTGGCCAATTTTTTATTCTCTCTGCTTTCGGACTGGAAAAATGTAGATATGACCTCCCCTATTGTTTGATATTTTAGGCTTAACCTTTAAGCTTTGATTGATTTGATTTTATTATATCGAGTCTCTTAGTGCTTCGACGGTCAATTCAGCTACTACCTTTGTCAGCTCAGCTCACCTCTGGCTCAGACTGACAGGTTTGTAACACTTAAAAATACGTTTTTAGTTTACGCATGTACATTACGTTCCGATTTCCATGTTTGTGTTGTGTGGCAGGCCTGTGAGGGCACAAAAAAACCCGCCTATAATGTCTAACTGCAGGGGCAGTAAGACATTATAGGGGGTTTTTTGATTATGTTTATTCAAATGCGGGTAGTTATCATGATTTTATATTACAAAAACAAATATTATTCCAGATCCCGAGCCCGCATTGGACGAAAGGTTTAACATTGTTTTTAGAAGAACAAAGTTATTTTCACGGAGAAAATACGAATGTATGCGCTTTTATGTTCGTTTAATACTCGAATTCCAGATAAGGAGTGTTTTTTATTACCTATATAAATAAAAAAAATCACAAAATGTGTTAATATCGGATATAATCCAATATAATCCAATATCAAGTCGTCTTAAGAATTAATAATTGTAGTTTAATAATATCCCGTAACATAATTTTTTGATGCTATTATTATTACCTTACGTAGTCTTATTTCAGTACACTCCTGGACATCCGATTCTAAATTCTTATTTGTTTGTAAAAATGTGAATCTGTGTGCTCAATTTAATTATAACTGTAAGAAAACAGGTTTAAGTAAACACTTTAGTTATTACACAAACAATAAAAGTGACCTACTTATGCTGCTCATAATTTAAAGATTTATCGCCAAACGACACACTGGGGAGCTATTTGGAGTTACTGTAAAAGATTTGAAACAATAACATTTAACGACTTGGCCTTAATGACGAATTGAGCTGTATTCGATTGGGCGCAATCAACTTTGAATGAAAACATAAATAGTGCACTTCCCAATTATTCTTTAGGGTTACTATTACTGCTATAACCTAACTTGTTTTATCTTTCAAAGGATTTGGAATGATGTCTGAGGCAATGATCTTATGCGTTTATGTGGAACGCAGATCTTTCCTCACTTGGCAGTTATTAAAGCAAGCACATCGCATCCCTTATGCAGCGGGTGTGGTTCTTCACCAACAGTGAATGAGTGAAGGCGGTCGCGGCGAGTGGACAGTGATATAATGAACCACTGGAATCAGTTTCTGCTCAAAGACACAAAGATCAGTTATTATCATGCATATTTGTGCTAACATAGTTGTTAAGATTAATTATTGTTACTAACATTCTGGACTAATTTCAAATAAATATATTTTAGTTTATGTATTTACATAAAATAGCAATTTGTTACCCGTACCTGACTATCGGGGTCATCAACATAGCATATAAAAGTATGTATGTTTTATACATGAAATGCGTCACGTTCACAATCCGTTCAACCCAGCAATCAAACTTTTTTTTGCTGAAGGCGAAAGTTTTATGAAACCGTCGATTCACATACATTCCCCGATAGACTTGGATAGTTATAAACTTTTTGTTACTTGTGAATTTGTATTTACCTACGCGTAGGTGGAACTGTATTTTTCGCCTACTAAGTATCAGTCTTTGTGTTGATTGAATATTGTTCATTCCTTACAATTTTTTTCCTATCCTGCTGCTGGACAAAGGTCTCCCCATTTTGCAGCACATATCCCAGTCCTCCGCTTTTCTCATCAGCCTCCACCAGCACCTTCGTAAGTCGTCGGTCCAATTATAATTTATATGAATATAACAATTCTTTTAATCACGCGATAGATGACGGGTCCCACCCTTCACTCTTATTGCCTTGTGGGAATCAGTAAACCTCACCGGCTCGTGTTATCCTGCTACTGCCGCTGCCAACACGTAATGTATCAGCGTGAGAACAGGCCTAAATCTCCCTCAAAGTTTGCTCGCGGTTCAATTATTGTAACTCAACCTTCGTTTGGCTACTTCATTTGCTATGTAAATCCTGACAAGATGGCCGGCATCTTGTTCAAAGCCACCCGGCACTTTTCTTTCGAACAAAAGCTTTGATAGGTTTTTAATAGGTATGATCAAAACTTTTTACGCAAAATGTGCTGTAAGCACGTTTGAATAACATTTACAAAATTCTGGTTTAATTTAAAAAGTACAAAAACGTGTCATTAATAATTTAAAAACGGGGGCATGGACGTCCGCGTTTTAAATATGTACGTCCATGCTGAAAGAAAGAGTATACGAATTTTGGCGTAAGCTGTCGCCATCAATATTATAGTAATTGCTTTTTACGCATTTTCTAACAGCGTTTGAATATTCATTTAGTTTTATGTCATATTTCATGGTACATTTACAGTTTACCATCAAATAAAGAACGTGGTGACAAAGAAACGTATATAAAGCTTATGGTTATTTTTTCATAAGTTTAGTTTTCCTACTAACTAACAAAAAAGATGATTATTTTTATTAGGCGTTATTCATTATCATCATCAGCATGTAACATCCTAAAGATTATAGACGGGACTGTCGGCTTAAAGCCCTCCTCAGCACGATATCATCTTTCTTATGTCCTAACCAACTAGAAAAATCGCACAAATTAACGTTTCCCCGCGGAATTCGAACTCACAACCTTCGAGTCACGTAGCCAACGCTGTGCCCATTAGACTACGGAGGCAGTCCGACGTCACTGATGGTTAATTATTAGTTCTTTAAATATAAAAACATTGCTGCAAAAAAATATGAAATTTATTGCTGAAGAGAACTAAAAACAATGATACAAGTAAACATGAATATTTATCCCCGAGTTAGTTTCTTTAGATATCTTATCTAAATATGGGGGCACGGTAGTGCCCACGCCAAGACGAGCCAAGAGCATAGGCGTGCACTCTATATATGCAAATAAACAGTGAATATCCTGTACGTCCAGACAACCCGGAAAATCGGCAACATATTAAATGATTCCCACTTATTCGCCCATTTCCCTCTACAGATTTAAACCATAGGCAATCTGCTGTCATCAACAGCACTCATTTTGACAAAAATGATACTTTTTTATTGTTTTTGCGATTAGTCACTCACTTTGCAAACCCTTCTCATAATCTCTGTGCACGCTAGAGGCCAAGTGGAGCGCATGGGCATTACCTACCTTTTCTATTATTTTCTGAACTCTCGTAGAGTTGGTCCGATGTAGCAGATAATTAATATTCTCAGAATATGATGTCATTAATATACTAATTAGACATAGGAAGTCTCCATTGAATAGTTCTTCTACTTTAGATTTTATTGCAATTTAAAATACATCGATTTTGTCACTGACACACTGATGATGCTTGAAAGCTGAAATTACCCACTTCAGATCAGGAATTAAATATTCGCATCACCTCGGTACGGATACCGCGAAGCCATGTACATATTTAGATATTTAGAATTTTGCAGATAGGTATATAGAATTTGTTGAAATTAGGGTCATTGGAGTAAGGCCGTGTAGATTCAGAAGCTTGGCTCTACATGATGATACCTGATATCTTTTTTACAGGGCAAACCTTATGTGGTCGTCTTGGCAACATTTTCCATGAAATGTTTTTGGTTGGATTACTAATATAAAAAATGTTTGCTCTTAATTATATTTAATAAATAAATAAATAAATATCTACTGACAATCACACAGCGCCATTTAGCCCCAAGTTAAGCGTTAAGCCTGTATTATGGGTACTAAACAACGGATAAACATACATGTATACATTTTTTTTTTTGTATACATACATATTATACATAGAAAACACCCAGACCATTACAAACAGACATGTTCATGCACACAAATGTTTGTACTGCCCGGGATCGAACCCGGAACCCTTAGTGTTGCGGCCGACCTCTCAACCGCAACACCAAATGGGTCGTCAATAATATTTGTTTAACAAGTATGTGGTGATTCAATAATAATTTTGCATTCGACTTCAATCTCCTTCTTAAAGTCTTAATCTAGCTAAAATTGAATTTTCAAAGATTGTGGAAGTTCGGTAAATGACCAAACTTGGAGCATTAGCTAGGAGGTATGATCGCATGGATCGCATTTTGATTTAATAACAGATTTAACGTTGTACGTGTACGTTGTAAACGTTGTGCTTATCGAGCGAGTTTTTGAATTAGGTGTGGTTAGGGTTGAGTAGGTGTCCATTTATACTCTGATTGCCAGCTATTATGTAATAAACTATGTATGTGTTGCGTACGAGCTAGCTTAACCCTAGCCTATGCTCGATTTTGTAACTTATCTTTGGTCAGAGCAGGGTCTTGACAAAATCTTAAGTATTCAACTGATATTTTGCTGAACCATGATCATCTGATCCATCACAAGATGGCAACATATACATGAACAAATTTGTGTTCGATAAAATTGGATAAGCTGTTTTGGACTGAAATATCACCTGATCTTTGAAAGGACACGGAGTTTTTTGCTTCATGCCCCTCTTTCTTCAACCTATAGTAGTACACTGCCGGTCCTTCACTTTCCTTATTCAGCCTCCACTAGCGACTTTTCGCAAGTCATCGGTCCATCGGGCCGGAGGGCGTCCTACGCTTCGCCATGTTGCCCTTATCACTGAATAAATTATCTCGTAAAAATAAACTAAAACTTGTCTTAAAAATAGAAAGAAAGGAGAGAAAAATGAAAGAAAATGCTTTATTTTTCGCATCAATTTACAAATAAATCTTAAACGTACTTAAGGCTAAAATACAAAAATGTAATGCATTCAAACAGGGTCCCCACTCAGTATATGTAGAGGATCATTATTATCATTAACTGTGGTGCAGTCTCAAATGACTTGTTCCTGAAGTTAGACAAGTCGCTTCGGCAATTCGAGGCAAATGTAGGCCAGACGCGCCAAATGAATTTAGATACGAATCAACTTGAGCCAAAGTAAACAACATAAATTACGTTTGCAGGTAGTTTCGAATCCACCCGTTACGCCTCTTGTTACGTAGTGAATAGCAAAAGGGATTAAAGTTAGGGAAACCAGAACGAATTGTTAACAATTAAGTACTTAAGTTGGGCAAAAGTGGGTCCTTGTTTGCCTATAAACTGATTACCAGTTAAGGGATATTCGGTTCATTTAAACGTATTTTGCACGAGACTCTGTGAATTCCCTATAAATTTACGTTATTAAAACACATTATGTAGATACTATGAAGGCCATTACCTAATTAAGTACGTTATTATAAAATGACGGTTTTTCTTAAAATAATTTTTGACTTTTATTTTCTATTATTTATTCTTTCGATTACCTACAGTTAACTGCAAACTAACGAGACTTGACTTGGGTAATGGAAACAGTAAATTCACACACTCATAATTAAATATATTTATATACAACCTGTGTCTAGGTTCTATTTATCTAACACACATCAATCTTTTATTTATTTCTGATGGGCTTACTCTTGAGCACAGACTATTAGGGGAAAAGACGTGCTCTATGGTGAGCGAGCTTGCCAGAAAAAGCCTATTCACTCGTTTTTTGAATGCCACAGGGTTGTATGTGGTCAGAAACACAGACACAGCAGATCATTCCATTCATTTGAAGTACGCATAATGAAAGAAGACGAAAAACGCTTAGTCCGAATACGGGGAACGTCAACTACAAACGGATGAAATTTTGCAGTTCTCCTTGATAACCTATGGTGAAAGGGTGACGATGGGATCAGTGCGTATAGCTCGGAAGAACACTGTATATAAAACTTTGTTGGTGGGTAAAACACACGATCTCTTTGATATATAAGCCTGTAAATACAGATTATATCCTGAATTTTATTTTTATATTATTTGATTATTTTCTAATCATGATTAACCTAACTGCTTTGTTATGGAAATTTTAAGGTATTTGCTTTATATTAATATTTTAACAAACTTATGAAAAGCTGTTGCTTGACTTTAGTGATCGTTAATTATGGTTGTCGGCTGCTCCCTCACAGGGTACCTGTATTCATATAAGGATCTATAAGCAAACAACATGATCAACAATAATTAATTATCTTCAGTTGTTTCTATTGAAGCTTTGTGGCTCTAACCTTAAAGCTCTCCCGCTCCTAGTCTCTGGGGTATGACTAGGATAGTGTAATCGCCGAACGCTGAAATTTAAAATTTTCACGTTGCATTGCAAGTTAGTTTGCAACATAGGTACCTACCTACTGTATGAGTAGTGTATAATAATATGCAGTTAGAAGTTAATATCTGTCGTTATCTTATATTATGAATATATTATCATTCCTTTTTTCCATAAGGTACACAGCATTGTATGTTTTCTAATATTTTAAAAGTTGCCATTGCTGCGTTGGTTAAATTTAATTAAGATTGTATCTAAAACATCTAAAGTTTAAATTTTAAATGGACAACACCGGCATTACATACAACTTTGTGCATACGTCCAAGTCCTTGATTAAATCCAAAGTATATAATATACCAACTACATAGTTTCGCAAAGACACCTTTATCTCATGTTTTGGTACTAAATGTACGTGTGGGTTTTACTCGTACGTTGCAAAGACTGGACAAGGCCGGCGAGATAGTTCATTACTTTTATCAAATTAAGTAATTAATATCAAAACTGAATTAAGGTCAGATGTCCATTGTTGTATTAAAAGAAAAGTAAAAACAAGTTTGTGTGTGAACACCAAGTGGTTCAGATTCGATTCCCTAACAGTACACACATTTGTAGTCATGAAAATCATCGTCAGCTCATTATACGTCCCCACTGAGTGGCACGAGCCTATCTGTATTCAATTACAAATTTACAGAGCATAATTATTGATATGAATACGATATAATTAATAATAAAGTAATTACTTTTCTATTAGTAGAAAAATTATTTTTCCTTTAAATAATTTGGATGTGTATTAACGAAGACACATTCATTCAACAGTTTTTCATTCAGCCTCAAAATAGTCGGATATTTCTTGATGTCGAGTTGTAACCTGTGAAAAGATTATTAAAAAACGTTATTAAAAAACTAAAGACAAAAGATAAAGATATAGCTGCTGCAAAGGCCAGACATAGGAAAACAATAGAATTCTAAAACACTTATTTTTCTTAAAAAAACAATACTTAAAATAAAAGTTTTTTAGTTTTTGTTCTATTCGTGACCTCCATAATTCGTCAACAACGGTGATATAAGGTTATCTAAAATAGAACAAATTGAATTAATTTTAGTGTGTGTGTAAAACTAGTGCGATCACTATGTAAAGCTCTAATTACTACATAGAACAATGTAATCTTAAACTTGTGACGTTAGGATGTTAATTCACAATATCCAATTAATGATGGTATTGATTACTTGTCCGAGAAAAATCAATGGTTTAAATCGTAAAAGGCTCAGCTATTTCAGTGTATCAATTATTTTATGTGAACAACAAAGAAAATATTTTTAATGGTATTGTTGAGTTTTCTTGGGTGTTTCTTTTTTCATAGGCCAAATCTACTGAAGTAGGTACTCATTTGAATTTTTTTTGTTTGACTTTGATAAATTTAAGTGTTTCGTGTTTTGACGTCATGTTTTAATAAATAGATTTGGATTTTGTCTCTGACCAATAGGTATTATATTGTACTGCATAACTAATATTTTAGTCCGACGGTAATTTAGGAGGATGATCATGAAGCAGCGGATGCGATAGAGAAAGGTTTGCATGCAGACGAGTTACCAGGTGTAAGTGCAAATAACAATACATTTTAATGAGAAGATTTCTTCGTGCGCAGGCTTCCTCGCGATGCTTTCCTTCACCGTAAGAGCGTCGGAAAACTTATATATAATTAAAAAAATTGAAGAGATATTGTTACTTGGCAGGTATTGAACCTACACTTTCCATATGGGAAGGCAAAAGTCCACATCAATGAGCCTCCGACGCTCTCTCGACCAAGATCTAATATTAAATTTCAATGTTCAAAGACATAAGAATATCTATTATCAGGGTTTTATTTGTTTTATTTAATTCAAGTACCTTGTTGTAGCGTTGAATATTTGCGGTACCAAACATAGATCGGCCAAAGTAAGCTGGTCTCCCACGCAATAGCTGCCTGCAGATGCTTTCAAGAGCTCCTCGACCGTCTGAAGTCCACGGTCACACCAGCTCTTGGAGAACTTCTGAAAATCTTCTTCTCGTTCGAACGATGATTTTAATCCAACATTTTGCAACGGTTGTATTCCCGACACGATAGTCTATGATACAAAACAAAAATATTCGTTGATTTATTTATATAAATACACACACTGGACTTGAGAAAAGCGGCGGACCGGGATATCTGGTGCAATTAAGGTACTTGGTTATCTATACTAATATTATAAAGATGAAGAGTTTGTTTGTTTGAACGCCCTAATCTCAGGAACTACTGGTTTGATTTGAAAAATTCTTTCAGTGTTAGATAGTTTATTTATCGAGGAAGGTTATAGGCTATATATCATCACGCTACGAATAATATAAGCAGAGCAGCAATAAAGAATGTTTCAAAATCGGGGGATTTTTTTATGCTTGGAACTTCCGCTGCGTACGCTGCGTAAACGGTTAGTTTCACAAAAGTCATGTATGAGAGTATTGTTTACAAAAAGTCCACGACAGCATATATCTATATTTTAAGGTTAGCTCCCTAAAACATATTTTTTGCAAAAAAACTAAAATAATGCATCATTTGCGAAGGTGGTTTCAAAATATGATGTTAATCCTTATCCAATATACTTTAATAATCACAAGTATTTCATTTTAAACAAATTTGCCCTTTCATTCAACTTAAATTAATATCTTATGAGATATCGCAGTTTTAACTCACCTATATAAACGAAGTAGCGGGTTAAATAGAGCGTTAGGCCGAAATAACTATTCCACGCGGACGAAGTCGCACGCAAAAGCTAGTTTATAATATAGATAACTGTATTCGATACATGAAGTCGGTTAAAAATACCTGATATATTTCAGTTACACGAGCTTTTTGCAGCGGCGACTGAGGAAACAGCGCTGGCTTAGGCCTTGTATCATCCAAATACTGGATAATTGCTACTGACTCCACTAAAGTAACTCCATCTAAAGAAAAAAGTTGATCATTCACTTTATGATACAAACAATAGGAATAAGTAATAATGGTAATGGGATATTAATACAAGGTAAGTAGTTTTACGTATTGTTGGTAATGTAGACGAGGAAGATAATAAAAGCATCTAAACATAACCCTTCTTCGGCAGTCGGGTAAAAAGTCATTTGGCATCATACATTCGCATAGCTTTTTAAAATTTAAACATTTGTGGGAATGATCGGGTCAATGGTATCTGCCAGCCTAATCTAACTTACAGTTAAACTTTTCACTTAAATATATTTCGAATCTAGAAGAACTTCGTCGCTGTTCTGGAGGCAGTTCGACTCGGATATCACTCATTCAGCTGTTTGCCCTAGGTTTCTTGATGAGTATCTAAAATGAGAATATGTCTGCTAAATTTGCTACTGTGTTGATAACTTTTTGTACTACATTTGTACCATCATCATCAGCCTATAACGGCCTTCTGCAGGGCATAGGCCTTCTTGCACATCACAGCTATGGGGCTATTGCGCCCTAACCATTTGCCAAAGGTGTTTCCCAAAATAATATTTCAAAAAATGTTTAAGCCTAGAATTTATGTGTCCAAAATCATAAATAAGTCATCGTTTCATTCCATTACGATAAAAAAGTCTAATAACATTGTAATGTGTTTATTACGCTCATTAGAAAGGGATGGTAAATATTTGATGTTGTACTTTGCTGTTGAAGATGTTAAAGGACATCAAAGAGCTGATATTTTTCGTTATATCGTCGCGGTAAGTACTTCTACTACGGCCTTTTTCGGGATCACTAGTGTATTTAGAGGCAAAAGTTGTCACGACAGCATCTTAAGCAGTTTGTTACTTTAATTGAAAGCTTACTTTTGATAATCACTTAAGTGATCGCAACATTCCCAGATGAGCCAACAATAAAATATTAAATTAGGAACCACAAAATTAACTTGCAAGATATGTTTCATCGTAGTAAACTTATATGGATTGATT
>PQWD01014158.1:0-11685 GCA_019425675.1 Leucinodes orbonalis | reverse complement strand
ATAGTTTGCTTTGTATTTTGAAAATGTTGGTGATTACTATTGCATTCTGAATTGATTTTAATTTGAATGGGCTGTACATCTGAAATAAAAAAATCATTATTCCCTGTGGTATTTTGGTAAAATAAACTAATATTGTGTCTCTCTTTTCAGATATGTAAGGACTTATAGCAAGTTAAAACAATCATGTTCAGATCAATTCACATTTAAGCAAGCCTTGTTAATAATGTGATAAGTCCTGTAGACATTTATTTAGAAAATATTGTAATTTTGTTTGTGTACAAATGATTATCTAATTATAATAAACATGTTTTATTTATTTCATCAATGGATGGTTTATTAGTCTTATTTAGCCCAAACAAATTTTACATTATATTAACACATGTAAACAGAATATTTTTGTTAACATATCTGCAGACATTTACTTTGTGTTAAACTTTCAATTATCTCACTGTAAACAACGATATTCTGTATATAAAAGGGAAAATACGCCATCCGTGCCTCAAAAACTAACCGCCAAGAGAGTACAGTTTGTACTCTTTTGTTTAGGTATATGTATTCGAAATATGTGTATGTGTGCTGTCACTGCATTCGGAACACTTTTTTCGATTGTTTTGTGAGCATATCATGAATCCATACTTTTTTACATCATTGACCATAAGAAGAAACATCTGAACTAAAGGTTCCATTACATATATTATGCATTCTTTCACCTTTGTTGAATGCCGGAAGTAGGCGATTAAATATTCATATTTTTCTGTTGGCTCATTACTCAATGGTATATCTAACTTTTAAGATCGTAACATTGGATGATGAAACATAAAGATATAGAATAAATGATAAACCTCACTATTAAAGAACAATATTTAATCATTAATTGTACAAATTGATACTGGAATAAAGATAAGGATAGATTTAGTGTCACTTATAAATAATAATAATTTAAATACACATGACAACGTAACAATTACGTTTAGTAGACAAAAGCTTAACCAACAACCCATATACAGACACCCAAAATGGTGGAAATACATAACGGCAACACTATTTCTTGTACGAAAACTGTCCTCAATTTAGAAAAGTTTTTTTTTATGTTATAAGTGTACAGGACAGTGGTCGTTCACCTGATGGTAAATGAATACGCCAGACCATGACAGAGCGGCATTAAAGGAGACCAACAACTGATGTACCTACAGTTATTATTCTCCATCAATGCCGCACTGCGCCCGTCACCCGAGACAACAGATGTTGGGTCTCTTATACCCGTAATTTCACTAGCTACAGTGCCCTCATCCCGAAACACAAAAGTGCATATAGAAAGATGGCACTTAAACTTTAACAATTCAAATCATTAAACCTGTAACACATTATAGTCTCTCCGATAACCACACAAATTTAACATATGAACACTCATAAAACAAAGCATTACAAATTTGTCTTTTCCACAAATAAATTTGATTCAAATGCAAAACGTACCTTCATTCAATACTTAGACGATTTACAAATAACGTGATTAAGGTTAACAAATAATGAAACATACCTAGTAAAACACAAAGCCAGTTTAAAATCAGAAAACGTAGCAACCCGCTTAGGTTTGCCAGGCGCCGGATAAAACAACGTAGTATTTTAGTAGATTGTCTGTCCGGCCAAAATTTACGGTGCCCGGCGACCTGTCCGGCATTTGAAACATCAAATGATTCCTCCTTTATAACTCCTATTATTAATGCCGAAAAACAAGACGTCCGGACCGTTTATTTATATGTAATGGGGAAATTTTAAAGTCTTAGGTACCTGGCAACCCAAAACCAGCTTGTCTCTTTACTAGCATCATGTGAATGGTGCACAAACAACTAATACGATTCTTATAGCATCTACTTAATGTTCACTAAATTATACTTTATATTTGGTAAAAAAATTGACTAGCGACATAATACCGATCCTTCATTCTTACTGCTAATACTACGTGTGAAGTGAGAACCAAATTAACTAGGTATATAAGTTGTAATAATTTACATTGCTACAGATATATATTTAGTAAAAATTACTATAAAATTTACAGATCTCAAATGTGGAACTCAAACAAACTGTTAACACACATTCAAAAAGTCAATTGATATTAAATCATAACAAGGAACGATCTTTACAATTGGAACCAAATATTTATAGGAAATGTAAATGAAAGTCAGCAGTTAAATTTCAAAGTCGCTGAGTCCTGCATTTACAACAAATCGAAAGGAAAAAATTGTTAAACTTTAGCAAGGTCTGCTTTATGATATTTATTCATCTTGGATCTAGTCAAACCATCTTGAGTAAGTTAAAACTAGAGGAACAATTATAAAATTTGGTCAAAGTAATTTGAAACAATCATTACAAATATTGAAAAATCTTTACATCCTTAAATATATTTACGTCATTTACCAAGCGGGACTTATCAAAACATTCTAAAGATATAAACGTGTAAAATCGCAGTTATGTATCTTGACAACTAAGTTGTCTGTACATATGTACTTATTTAACCCATCGCATGTTTCAAATTAATGTGCAATGCATACAAAAGATTTTCCCGATTTTATGGATTAAAAACCATATGCATAAATATGGCTTTGAATGGTGTGAAGCATAGAAGTACAATAATGTAATGAAACTTTCATGATTAGTGCATGGTTTATATATTAATTCTTTTATTTGCCAACTAATGGCCATATAACACTCATTTATTTAAATATATAAGTACTTACAGTATTTTTTTTACTGTGACAAGAGATGGCCAGGCTTTTTTTCTAATCCACATAAATATGATAATTTCCAGCTTCCTCACAAGATATGCATAGGTGAGTGCGACGTATATAATTTTTAATGAACTGTTTACCGCATGACTTCGGGGGTATTAAGGGTAAAATTTTTATCATGAGATATTGTTTCATACTTTCTTATGAAAGCAACCCTATAGATATGATTTAAGCGAATGTTTTCTAACTGGAGATGTCTTTAACCTTTTACCGCCAGAGACGCCTTAAAGCGTCACAAACAATAGTTTTCCCATTGTGTCTGGAATCATGGCGGTCAAACGGTTAATATTATTTGACCCTTTGAACACCAATGACACCTAAAGGCGTCAAAAAACAATAAATGTTCTATTGTGACTGGGTTCCTGGCGTTCAAAGGGTATATTATGTATCTTGTGTCAGCAACTCTATGGATAAGATTAACCCTTTCACCGCCGCAGTCATATAAATTCAACAGACACAACAGATTTTCTATTGTGTCTGGAGATTTATAGTTTAAAAGCAATAATGGCACAACAAAACCGTCATGATACATAACGCGTATTGTCAACGTCGAGGAAGTGCGCAGTGATTTAATACTGATCTTATTCAGGCTAATTGTGATAGTCGTGAAATTGGCTAATTTACAGCTAGTTCTTATTGTTACCAAAAATTGATTACTCGAATGGTGCAAACTGTTCTCAACTTTTGAAGATGTTCATTGATGCAATCACCGCACAGTTATGCAGCAGTAACTAAAAACAGAACGGGCAGGGGTAATTTGGCGTTTTTATTTAAAAAATAAAAATTAGCAAAAATTTTACTGAGCAATGTATAAAGTTAAGAAATATTTGCACCATTTTTTTTATTAAATTAACGATTTCACCTCAAACCCTCACCTAAAATTTCCCTAGAATATTATCTATGACATATCGTCAACCATCTACCTACCTACCCTATTCGAGAGAGGCACTAAATCGACATTGCGGATTAATAACCATAATTACCATATGTTCCCTTTTAAATATGAAACGAACACTATTAAAATTTATTTACAACAAAAACGTTATATCATATTTGTTGTTCAATTCAATAATATAATATTCAATAATATCCATTTAAACACTTGCATGTATTTAAAAAAAAAAGGGTAGAACAGAGCCTTAATTCCGCTAAATTTTAAAATGCGCCAATCCGATCTTTATACTGTCTCGCTAATAAATTATTGCAAGTTTGGTATTCTACTATTTAAATACCATTATCGTTTTCCAATGACATGTCAAGAACTAATTATTGCGTCTCAATTGTTGGTAGAAATTCCTCAATTGTTGGTAGAAATTCTAAATTGGTATTCTAATACTTATTTGATGTTGGTTTGACAGTTGGCATTTTGTTTTACATAACTATTGGGACATAATAAAGATAGAATCGGCACATTTTTTATCATCGAAATTAGGGCCCAGACCAAAAATACATGCATTTTTTTTGCATACAACATTGTGACACCTTGTCATTTTAACACATAAAATAGGCAAGAAAAAATCGCTGTCATGAGTAATCATGCACAATGGTACACTGCACGGACTAAGTGCGGAAACCAACACCAATAACATAGAACATTGCTGTCATGACCTGAAAGATATTTTCCAGCATTATATAACTATAAAAAATACACAACTGAGTGTTGCCACCTTAGAAAAGGAGTTTACCTATTCTCGAAAGTGATAGATCTTGCTCCAAAAGGGCTAAGGTGGCAACACTGACACAACTTAATGCAAGTTTAAGGCGATTCATCTGACTTTACCTAATAAATGGTGAAGTCATACAAACGAACGTTAAACAAACAAATTATCCTCAATTCCCAGTTCCCATGATAGTGTGGGGTGTGAAACGCTTTACTTTTCTTTGTGTGCTTAGTTACCGCTTCCACACCCTTAAACAAACTAGCCGGTTAAGGATCAATTTACTTTGAACTTTAATCCATTGAATTATGGTCGAAAATTAACCAGACAACCAGGTTAAAGGTTAAAGAATTGGTCATTCTATATGGTTGTCGGTTATAGGAATCGAGGCATCATATCTTATCCGTTTTGTGAATACATAAAGTAGGTGTCCTGCAGAAAAATGTCTATTATCATTTAGAAAAAAAAAACATATCATATCAAGAAACAAACTAAATCTATGGTAGGTACCTTCGAACCAATCCATGACCTGTAATCTTATCCACCATTACCACAAACAAATTCCATAACCAAAAATCTGCCTTTTTCAGACTAAAAAGTGGTTAACTGACAAATACAAAATTTATGTTAGGTATTTAAGACATATAGAATGTACTTTTAATGTAGACAATATTTATACTATTATTTAAAATCCCTAATAATAGGTATTCATAGTTTGATAAATGAAAAAAAAGTTTCTTTGAAGTTATTTCCCACTAAACCAGTATTTTAGGTTGTTACAATTCCAAATTGATATTTGAATATTCCAAAATGTCACTCGAACCAAATTTTTAGCCCGCATTGTGAAGCTGTGAAACTCACTGCTAGAACTGTTTATCGACAGGTACAATCTGCCTAGATTTTATCTAGGTGAGCGTGTTCCATCCTAGGCGTATTTTCGTTATTAAACATCGGGCGAGGTAGTCAAATAAAAATCCTATTTATTATTAAAAAAAATTCGTCAGTTAACCTTTTAGACATTAGACGCAGAATAAGAACTTATCACGCTAACATACTGTGGTGAGAAAACCTTAGACAATAAGTGCAGTACAATTGCTTTGACATAACGAGTGAAATGAATCATTGAAAATCTCGTAACCGCCGATTCAATTTATATTTGGCAGATCTCAAGCTTTTTAGCTTTTGCATAAAATCATAATATTAAATCTATTTCTTTGAGATATATTTTATTTTATACACGATCTGACCCTGTGAACAGTTTGCATTTTGACAAATATTCATTTTAAAATCAGGCACATTATTTTAATCGTTTCAAATATATTAACGTTTAAATAAAACCACAATTCAGACTAACATGAAATACAGTGTCAGATCGTTCATAAAAATTAAGCAATATTATGGCAACACTGACTTGAGATGTCAAATTCGAAGTTTAAAATAAAACCATAGACAATAAAAGTCGTTGTACAGACGCGGCAATCACTTGGTGGTCATGTCGGGCCAATAGTTCACGTAGTACCGATGCGTGCTGCCTTCGAAAAGGCGGTCCAGCCAGTTCTCCAATCCGTCTAGAAGGTTCTCTGAAAGATACACACAAATCAGGGCAAAATCTTGAGTTCGTATAAACTTAGGCAGAATATTATGTATGCCTAGGATTACCAGGCGTCGGGATAATGCCGGACATAGGCTTTTGATTGCCTGCTTGGTAGAAATGTCCGGTGGCCTAATTGACTTTGGAAGCATCGAAAGATTTTTCCCTCATTGTAATGAAAATAAAAAAAATCCTAGAAAAGCATTCGCACCTAGCAATTAAGTATGGCGACCTGGTGACCGTTGATATGGTTATCAGGTCGCCAAACCTCCTTATGTCTCATGTAAAATGAGTTTTTCCCCACTTTCCTTAATCCCCCCCTCCTCCCCTCCAGTACCCTTACGTAATCCGGAAGTTGACACCACTAATCGTTGACGTACTTTTTAGAATTGTCAAAAAGGAACGTTTCCATATATTTTGTATTAGATCAGTGATATGTGACGTCATTGCTCACTATCATTAATTGACCTTATATTTATTGGTTTTAGTATATTTCACAATACAATATTGCAAATAAACAAAAGATATTAACGAAAGGACTTATGAAATAAGGTGCGCTTTCATAAAAATAATGTTTGGTATTTTATTGCGGATGGTGGAAACTACCAGATAATAATAGCACTTTGTAGAAGAGCTACGTAGCCTAGTAAATCGTCTACTCGTTTGTCCACCAATGGATTACGAAAAGAAACAAATTCAAGGTGGTTGAAGCATACCTTGTAACAGTACCGGTGGGTCGGGCGCCTCGTCCGCCGAAGAGGAGTCGGGCTCGGTGTGGAAGCCAATGAAGGCGCCCGCCTCGGGGTCATCGCCCCCGCCGCCGCCCAGCGACCGCGTCATACGCGATATACGCTACCAGGTCACAAATAAGTACATCAGTTTGATAAACAATAAACTTACTGGATATATTTATTTGGGAGACCAACAGCTTCAAAACAGTATAAAAACATCACAATAATAACAATAAGCCAATTACAGGTCTTCACTTATAGTAATATAATGAAATCAACTTAACTACGATAACAACAAACCACAAAATTAACAAAACAAATAAACATATATGTTCAATATATATGTACATATACATACAATACATAAATTCATATACGTACACACAAAAACCTATACATTGAAGAATTGCCCACTTAATGCACAATCTCACTCAAAGTGTCCGCGGCAAATACCCGTCGCGTCGGTTGGGCACAATTATCATTCGTAATCACGTCGCTTGCTACTTGTCATAATTACATAGTAATAAGCTCGTGCTTTTGATTTTGTATCCTTTTAATGACACGTTAAGGTCGAAATTTTCATGAAAGTTTTGATGACATAAATATAAAATAGGTCACGTGGCTTGGACATTTTTGGTTGATATTTCTTCGTGATTGTGTATTTTTTTAGTTTATTATTTGTCTTACAGCCTACTTCTATTTATACAATAAGTTTAACAGGATAAGTAGTTTACGCCATACTGTATTTTCCGCGGCAAAAAAAAACAGATATTCAAAGAACTTATACTTGGAATTATTCAGAAATAGAGCGGTTCCTAAGGATACCAGTGTGAATGTATTAATAGATGTATTTTTTAATAATTTCTTTTATTATTAAATTTGTAAAACCGTCTTAACCTATCTTGGCACTCGTATTTAGGGCGTCGCAGGACAGGCTGTGCCTAGTGCGCAGTCCGCTGTCACTTACACTATATCTTTAACACCTGTGTATACTTAAGTCCTTCATTTTATTGTACCTGGTATAAAACCTTGTAACTTTAAGTAAATAAAACTTTTTTTTTATTTTTTAATATGTCTACTGCTGAACGTAGGCCTCTTCTAATGGCAAATCAAAATCCATTTATTCTAATTAGGCTTACAAAAATCACTGTTATGATGAACGTCAAACAAAGTTCAATAAAAAACATTTAAAATACCCGAGGTCACAAATTCAGATTGGATTAAGATAGTTAAGTGGTAAGGTTACATACAATATTAAACATAAATAATTAAAAATAAAAAAATACACACTCTGTATATAAAAAACAATATACTAAAAAGTATGTACTTAATAGGTTGAATAGAAGGTGGGGATGTTGATGATGAATTTGAAGACAAGGATTTCGATAGTGAAGACTTTGAAAGTGAAGAAAAAAGCACTGTTTTGTGTATTGTATATGGTGTGTTACCTTATGCGGCTTGGCGCACTCGGGATGCTTCGCGTGGTAGATGCAGAGGTATTTGCGGTGGCGTTAACTTAACTTACGTGTAATAAGTTACTAAATATGCAGTTTCTTAGTATGAGAGGTGAGGGGGGGGAGACGCGGTGAATGCGAAACTATTCCTTACAAAGGATGCCCTAACAGATTTGGCTGTTTATATTTTTCGACAGCGGAAGCTGGTAGACGAATGACAAATCTCGGGCGTCTCAGACTGGACAGGCAATAAGTACTCATGTAACAACTATCGACAAATCTAAATAAGATGAAGAAAGAAAGAAAATAATCTTAGTGCGGGGGGTATTGTATATGGTGTGTTACCTTATGCGGCTTGGCGCACTCGGGATGCTTGGCGTGGTAGATGCAGAGGTACTTGCGGTGCGCGTTGACGGCTGTTACCTTATGCGGCTTGGCGCACTCGGGATGCTTGGCGTGGTAGATGCAGAGGTACTTGCGGTGCGCGTTGACGGCTAGGACGGTGCCGACACAGTTCCTCGCGTTCAGCCGCAGCTCGCCGCCGCCCAGCGACAGCTGCAGCACCGACCGGAACCACTCCACGTTACGCTCCACCATTAGGTATGCGAACACCAACGTCTTGTTCCTGTCGACGACTTTATTTTTAAAGTAAAGTCAACGCGTCTTGTAGCTATTTTGGTGTTACAAATGTCCATAGGAGGCTGTGAGTTCGTTTGCTCCCACATAAAAACAGATACCAAAGCACGAGCGCACAGATACCTATACACGTAGAAACGGGCTACACCTTGATTTAATAGTTAAGTATTTAAATATTTTAGATGTAATTTATTTGACTCCAGCTGGCTCAAGAAACTGTTCCGGGAAGGCATCGAGAATGTTTTAAGAACTGGTCTTTACTTCACTAAACACAAGTTTATAAAACTTGCCTTTTCTTCACCAAACAATTCTGTTATATTTTTCCTTTTTTTTCTTCCCCATATTACTAGCATATTTATCAACGTATGTTTTAAACTTAAAGCATGTTGTGTAAACAGAAAAATATAAATTACACACACACAATACACGCCTGCACGCACACACACACGCGCACACACACGCGTTTCTGTTAAACAGCGCCGTCAAAACTTGCACACCGTATGCACCAACATCGCAGTGCAACTTTCACACTATTTGCACAAATCGTGCAAAACTTGCACACTATCCAAACAGAGCCGTCACAAAATTGCACACCAATCGCTCAAACAGTCCAGTGGCAATTGAAGAAAAACACAGTCGCTTGTTTTAACCCTAAATTTAGGAAATTCATTTTCATTTTGGCACTGGACGCAGGCCTACCCCGCTGGAGTAACTTGAACAAGTGAAGGTTAAATAAAAATATCAACTTAAATAACAATCTCAATCTAAGGCCTGTATTCTGGAACGAGACTCAACGATGAACCATACCTAATTGAGTTAGGTATGGTTCTATTTATCGTACAGAGCATTCATTATCGCATATATAATTTTTTATCCATTCTCTATCGCATATACAATGGTGAGTGCACTAAGGCTGAGAGCCGTCTGCGCTCGCCACGCGCCCGGTGAAGCTGTAAAGGCCATCTGCGGCCGAAAACAGTAGTAAGTTCGAAAAAAAAATCAGAGAAACTGTTCGGTCTGATCCCCGCCGCCTCTTTCCGCCCTCGATATACGCGTAACTGTACCACCCCCACCACCTTGACAGTTGGCCAAAGCACTACTGTGCGTATTAACAGAAACTTTCTGCCCCGTACCACAAAATTGTGGAATGAGTTGCCGCATGCGATATTTCCGGACAGATACGACCTGCAGTCCTTGAAGAAAAGAGCGTACTCTTGCTTAAAAGGCCGGCAAAAATAGAGCGCTATCCCTTTATCACTCTACTTAAGTCAAGATCACTTGAGTCTCGTTCTAGATTACGGCGTAAGTATAACTCACTTGCGATACGGCCACACAATCTTGTGGAACTTGGATAGCAGCTGCACCCGACTTTGCATGTCGACTAGCAATACGATAGTACGACATCCGGGCTTCAGTAACCTGTAAAATAAACGATATTATTAGATTGTATCAAATTTATTTTATTAATTTAAGAGCGTCGGTGGCTCAGTGTTGTGGACTGTCGCCTTCCTACCGGAAGGGCTGAGGTTCAAATCCCGATACGTACCAATGTATTTTCGAATTTTCGAAAATATATGTACGTTATCTTACGGTGAAGGAAAACATCGTGAGGAAACCTTCATGCACGCCTGCGAAGAGATTCAAAGGTTGTGTGTGAAGTCGTCCAATCCGCACTGGGCCCGCGTGGACGACTAAGGCCTAATCACCCTATACGGGTAGGCTCGTGCCCCTCGGTGGGGACGTTTAATGAGCTGATGATGTATCAAATTTATACAAAACTGAAAAACTTAGTAGTTGTGCTGCTATTAACTTACACTTATTAATAATATTGAATCTCTCTTTTTTGGAAGTAAATTCATCCATACTAATATTTAAATGTGAAAGTGTGTCTGTTTGTTCGAAAGACAAATAGACGTGATTTTTAAGTGGAGATAGTTCAAAAGATGGAGAGTGACATAGGCTACTTTGTGTTTAAATACAACTCGCCACTTCCCTAAAATGGGAAGTGGAAGTTTGTATGAAGCATTTCGCAATTTTTAAGTTAGAAACCGAAAAATTGGTATATGGACTATTTGTCACTAACAAAAAAATATATTTGCATAATTTATTTTCGGAAATCGGCTTCCAAAGCCTGGGAGGTTGACTTTACAGTTTAAGAGGTTAAAATTTAAAAATCTATGGAAAAACATATATCAATACAGCAGCGTATATTTCGTTATATATATAGCGTATTATATATAGCGTATAGCGTTATTTTCGGTTATCAGGTTAGGGGACGTGTTACCGCGAATTTATGTGAGCGAAGCCGCTGGCATAAGCTAGTATGTATATATAGCGGACCGTTTTAGGCTGATGATGAATGTCGCAGAACAGTCGCAAACGAGTTCTTGTGTGGAGACAGAGTCTAAGAAAGCGTAGCGTAGGACGCCCATAATTTGGACCGATGAATTGCATAAGGTGGCTCGTAGAGGCTGTTTAAGGAATTTGAGGAAAGCTAATGGCTGGGATATGAAGTATAAAATGGGGGAGACCTATGTCCACTGCGACTGCATAATTTTTTATAAACTTTTTTGTTACCAACCTTTTTTGTTAAATGTTTAATTTTAGCATTTTGAGTTGGTAATTTATTTTTCTCACAGCTTTTATTTTCTGAAAACTGTTTAGTCTCTTTTGTATTATTGTACTCCGTGTATTGTGGTCAAACAAATTACTTTTCTTCCTTTCTTTCTTTCTTTCAACACGTTAAAGAGATAATAGAGGAAATTTTTATAAACATATTACCTGACAAGACCGTATACTTCTCGGCCCGCAGCTCGTGCAATCGCATTA
>PQWD01014156.1:0-48121 GCA_019425675.1 Leucinodes orbonalis | reverse complement strand
TGGTACTCCTCAATTAGTATTCAATATAAATTTACGTCTTAAACTCTGTAAATATTCCTTAGGTTTTCTATAAGAACGCGACAGGTTTTGGGTTTTTTTCTATATACTATAACAGGCAAACGAGCAAACGGCTCATCTGATGGTAAATGTCACCGCCGCCCATGTACATTTGCAATACCAGAGGGCACTGAAATGCGTTGCCGGCCTTTCATTAGGGGAGAGGGGGGGGGGAGGGCGTCCGGAAACCTCACTCACGCAGTGAAACGCAGTACCAAGAATACTACTTCACACTGGTATTCTGTGAGGTCCCACGACCTAGATGAGGTTAATACCACTATTAATCCGGTCGAGTCAGCCCAAAACGTGCAATGGTTTTAAAAAAACCTTTGCATGACTCTACCACGAAGAAGTGTGTCAAAAATGTGAAAAGCTCACGCTGCCGGATGTCCGTTGTGACACGACTGTCGCACGGCATCGCTAATTACGCTACTTGACACCTTTGTATGCGTTATAAAAGATACTGACATGTAGGTGTAAGGTTTTGAACTATCAAACTACAGTAATAATGACTGCAGACCTTTATTGATAAGAAATATCAATTTATTTGGTTACAATATTTGAAATAAAGGATATACTTAAATATCTTTTATAATACACAACTCAAGATATATTTTCTCAAGCTGTTTGTTGTGTTGTATTTTTAAGGACAAAATGGATATATAGGATCATAACATTCTAAAAAAATAATCAATGTATGGTAAATAATTTCAACAGCTATTGATTTTCTTTGTGTCCTCTATCATTAAACAGCGACTACACGTTGTTTACGTGACTAAAGTAACAAAACAAAATTCAATTTAAAAAGTCCAATCTGTCTCTATCCTATTTACTACTGCTATAACTCGAATTATCTTGAGCAAACTTGTGCTTAATTTTCTCTCTCAAAAGGCGATATTTCAAAAGTCTATTGAATCTCCATGAATGAAGGCAAGTTTGTTTGATACAAAGCGCGGAGTTTTGCGACGGATAATAATGTAACAACGTTTGGGTTTAACTAGATAATGCAATTTACTGCGGAAGACGTGTACGGGTTTTGAGAGCTATGAAACTTGGAATATGGCAATTTAGTTCTTCAATATGTATTAACAAATTCGTTTACGGTATATGATATTGAACATTTCATTTAATTAAGGTGACAATAACTTAATGCACAATCGCATTCAAAAAGTATCCGCGACGAAACACGTACAGTTATCGACAAAAAAGGAATTTTCATATATTTAATTCAACATGAGACGATTGAGAAGCCTGACTCCGAGGGTTCCGGATTCAATGCCTGTGCAGTACAAAAATGTGTGTACATATTAATTAGGTATAGTATTTGTTTCGGTCTGGATTCAATATATAATACGAATGACTCTACGAAAAAAAGAATAAATTTATCCGTTGTGTAGAACCCATATTACAGGATAACACTTAGTTTGGGCTAGATAGTTCTGTGTGTATGTCAATGGATATTATTATTTATTATTTACATACTATCTATATTTTACAAAAGTTTCCCGGCTCATTGTGCTGGCAAATTTGTTTCACGTGTGGTTTTAAAGTTAAAGTATGGAAACAATTGCCGTATCAACCGGAACCGACGCGGTACGCGGTGCGCGCCGTGCGCCGAATAACCAAGTTTATTATGAGCATTGCCAACTGCCAAGCGCTGCGGGTAATTCACTTGGCTCGCAGTCCAGATGTTTTATAGTTTCGACATTGTTGCTGTAAAGATTGCTTGAGGCACAAAAATTGGTTCTCCAGTTACAATGGGGAGCAAATGACTGAAAAAAAATTGATACCTATTTGGTGTGGGGTTGAGACGTCGGCTATTACATCAAGGGGTCCGGGCGACTTTTTTACAAAAATGGCGAAGCAATAGTAAAGTGCTACATACTGTTATAAGTGATGGTAGTAAGCTCCCGTTTGACGAATTAATATCAATATGCAGAAGGAAAGTCAAGGGAAGAGAAAAGTAGAAATAATCATTGACGATGATTGATATGTCCTATTGACTAATTAGTAGTTAACATAAGGGTAAAGGGAAGAAAAAAGTATCATTGACGCATTGTGCCTGCGTGATGATTGTATGGGAAAAAATATACCCCGCAAAGGGCTTTTATTGATGATGATAATATTTAAACTTTCCTTAAAAAAATTATCAAATATACAAATCCGTACCAAAAAGATCCTTAGCCGATATCAAATCTCCCGTACCAATTACAAGTCAAAACGGGCTTAATTTAAAAGCCAACTTCACGGCACGCCCCGGCACTCATTTGATAAAACTAACTTTGGTCTTTATCTAAATTGCTGCATGCAACGTAAAACACTAAAATGTTTGTTCAACATAAAATCCGACCTTGTTCCGAGGAGTTTACATTGTTTACTGTGTTGGACACTTGTCACAGTTTATAGTTTAAAGCTCGTCCATTACCGGTTTAACGGATTGATAGACAGCCGTTTTATTGGACTGTACATTATATTTAATATATAAACAAAATTGGATCGTCTGTTTAAAATATTTTAAATAATATTTAAAGAGCGTCGGTGGCTCAATAGTGTGGACTGACGCCTTCCTACCGGGAGGGCTGAGGTTCAAATCCCACGTACCAATGTGTTTTCGAATTTTCGAAAATATATGCACGTTATCCGACTTACAGTGAAGGAAAACATCGTGAGGAAACCTTCATGCACGTCTGCGAAGAGATTCAAAGGTTGTGTGTGAAGTCGTCCACTCCGCACTGGGCCCGCATGGACGACTAAGGCCTAATCACCCTATACGGGTAGGCTCGTTCCCCTCGGTGGGGACGTTTAATGAGCTGATGATGACATACATGATCGACGACCGAATAAATTGAGTCAGATTTAAGTATGAAAACTATATTTTTAATATATCAGTTAGTCCGTTAAAAAAATTCAACGTTTTAACAACGAATCGCAAGTACTCAAGATAATAAAAATTACTTTTTCATAAAGGGTCATATTATGGTAACCACAACTTTTCATTAAATATGTATTTAACCAAAATAATAAAAACTAAGAAACCTACAAAACGTAAAAAAGGTGTCCCAGATCACTGTCCCTAGTCTGTGACATGGTACCCATAAGGCTGACAACGTTCCCGCGTTGTATAGTCAAACTTAAACGTTGACCAAGAAAGGCACCTACTCGCCTGTCACCTGTATACTCGGCTATACGTTTTACTAAATCTCGATGTACATATTTATTTTGGTTAAATACATATTTAATGTAAAGTACAACTTTATATGACCCTTAGAAAAGAATATTACATTTTTGTTCAAATCTTATTCATAAATAAAAAAGCTGAAAGTTTGCCTTAACATAACTGTACATTCGTTATAATGTATTTATTTCTTAATAAAACAAGATAAACAACAACTAACATTTCGCTTTACTTAAAAATAATATCCTCATTCATAAACTCATTTAAACCATTTTAATTGTTTTAATGAGTTTTCACCATCTCTGCCTACCCTTCTGGGACCAAGGCGTGAGCTTTATTTATTTTATTATTTTTTTCAATTGGTTTTCTGAAGAACAACTTCGCTATACAAAAAAAATCTCCACTAGAATATCATTATTATCTTTCTATATTTAAATTTAACTTTGAAAAGGATTTAACCAAGCGCTAGGTTGATAGCGCTGCAACCATTTCGCAGTTTACGACAAGTCCAACACTTTTGTACTGCAGACTGCACTGGGAGCTCCAATTTTGTGATAAGAAAGGATTGCCGGAGTTTTTTTACTGTGTATCAACGTTTTTGTAACACTGTGAAACTATAAAACTAAGAACATCATAAATTACCAAACTATTTAATGTCTTAATCTATCGATCTATCTATTTTACTGAACACGGTCCTTATATTTCACTAGCTATTCCTCAGAACTTGATGGTAAAAATAACCCTTCTATTTGTTAGTAACGCTAAGTATGTTGCTAAATAGATTATTGCCATTCAACGCAAATTTGTCAAAATTTGTTTTATTTAAGCTTTAAAAATAATAGTTTTGATCTTTAATGTACAAACGTAAGGTTTATTTTCAATTAACAATAAACACTTACAACAGATTTTAAATTTGTATTTTACAACACCCTTAACTGGCTCATGGAGATTTTGTGAGCAATAGCACACCGTTATGGGATTCCATTTGCAGTAAAGATGGTGAAGTACGGCCCAGGTATCGTCCGGCGTTACTGTTAACAGAAAGCTTAATATCCCTAGAGCAAGTTAGTTATCAGGGCAAACCATCTAGGACGTGAAATAAGACCTTCTTGCTCTTGCGAAATATCGCCTCACATATTCATTGTGGCACCACACATTTTGATCTATGAAGGACACAAATAAAAAATAAAAACTAAAAATAAATGTTAAAATATTGCAGTGAGTACAGATGACCTAGATCTTTTCAAGGTAAGTTTTTGATATCGTTACACGACTGCATAGGTACCAAAACTCATGTGTTTATTTTATGTTAAATAATGTACAGGACGATCAAGACGCTCACCTGATGGTAAATTATATGCCCAACCATGACAGAGCGGCATTGGAAGGGAAATTAACAAATGATAGATAGTTATATTTCTCATACAATCACCCACCATCCTGTTCACGAGACAGCAGTTGTAAAGTCTCGATCAATTTTCCAGCTACAGTGCCCTCATCTCGATATATAATAATACTCCTATTTCACATCTGGCACTGCGGTGGTACCTACCTAGACAACTCAGTATCAAGTCTACCACTTAATAAACTATGTTTTAGAAGAAGAAATAGAAGTAGAAAATTTTCAAGACACCGTAAGCACAATAGTGACCATGATCCTAATTAAATAAGTTTCTAATATTTATTGGGATTTTACCCTATACTTACACTTAAATCATTGTCACCTCACTATCAAACATTAATAGAATTAACCGGGGTGAAGTTAGTTACAAGTTAAACGCGGTTCAAAGGCAACACACGAAACTTGATACACGTTCGTTTTCACTCAATCGACTATCATCGCTTAAATTGATCAAGTTTCGTTAATGCGAGCTTGTTTCAAACAGTGAAGCTTTTTGGATCCTTGACAAACCAAGACATGGTTCTGGATTGGAGTTTGTAGTAAATAATTAATATTGTATAAGGTAAAAAAAATAAAGGTTTGAAAATAAATCATGAAAACATATCTAACGTCCAACTAAAGGCTATATGGCTTTTCACAAATAATAGCTTTGAGCCATTCATCTTACTGACACGAGGAGATATTTTGAGTGTTAAACTAAAGACTGCGATCGTAATTAATGCGCTAAAGCCTTCATCATCATCATCAGCTCATTAAACGTCACCATAAAGGGGCACGAGCCTACCCATAAAGGGTGTACAGGGCTTATTCATCTACGCGAGCCCAGTGCGGATAGGCCGACCTTTGAATCTCATCGCAGGCGTTCGCAGGTTTCTGCACAAAATTTCCTGTAAAAGCGTCGGATAAACGTATGTACTTATATTTTCAAAACTTCGAAAAGACAATGGTACGTAGCGGGATTCCAATTTGTACGCTCCAGATTAAAAGTCCAGACTACACCAATGAGCCACCGACGCTCTCCAAAACATTAATTGACTCGAAATATAAGTTTTTCAGGACAGGTTATCGCTTGTAACCTTGGAGGAATAAGACTCCGAGGTTGTAACAGATAAAAATTTATGCAGATAGGTAAAAACTTATGATTATATACACAATTATATAATAGTGGACAAATGTTCATTAAAATTGTTTTGCATATACCAGTTTGATATTTTATGTACAAAATAAAGTTATTACATCAGTAACTGGTGAAAGTTGACCCTAGACAAGTGTGAAGAATCTGATAAACTTCGCACTTGTTCTATAATTCTACTCGATTTTTAAATTTTCTTGTGTCACCAATTAGTTAGCGATAAGTTAAACTAAGTACATTGTGACAATTGTTCCAAACGAATCGTTTTAATGCGGGCATTAGCGTTACACGAATTTATGTGTTTACCACTGCTCGGTCGAATTGCAACTGAACTATTATTTGCTCGAATTTTAATTGTAATTCTCTAATCTTTGCAAACCAGAAATCGTAGTTAGAGAGCACTTGGCGCACACCCAAACTTGACAATGCTTTGTTCAAATTACCGTTGTATAACATATTTAACGTATATCTGGTAATAAATGTTGCGGGCAACTTAAGTAAAGTATGCATGATTTAATCATTTGAGGCGACACACCTCATTACGTCATTATTTCAGTAGCAGAACAGATAAACGTCATGCAAAAATGAGCTGATTCTGATGAATGAAATGGAAAACGAACAAGATGCTTATATTTTTACATTCAATAAAATAAATAGACATGGCCGTAGTAAGTGTACAAAAAAACAACAATAAACCAATATATGGGATATTTGTGCATATTTACATATGAAATTAAGCACTGAAATCAAAAATATCTTTTTGATTTCCTAACAAGGCAAACGGAAACAAACAGTTCACCAGATTATGAGTAAAACCAGCCTCTATTTCCCACGAAACACACGAGTTTACCCACTAAGCCCAGTAAATGCACATCATGTGAGAAAAAATATTCATTATTGAAGAGTCAAAATACGAACAGGGATTATAAATAACATACAAAAGACACCAATCTGATATCTGCATTATTCCAACATTTGGCTTGAACCATACCTACTCCAAATTTGAATCAGAAATGAGGTTATCCGACAAAGAACGAAAGTTGTCGACATAGCCCAAAGAATAAGCAAGCTGAAGTGGAGACCACGTCTTGGAAAGCGTAGCGTGGGGCGACCTCTAACAAGATGGAGTGATGACATCCGTAAAACGGCCGCTAACAGTTGGCATCGGAAAAAAGGTAGAAAGAAAGAAAGAAAAAACATTTATTTGACCACAAATACAAAACAAAACAATTATACGAAAATAAACCAAAGTAATAAACACGTGAAAAAGGAAAGATTAAAGAAAAATAAAAGACAAATGAAACAAAAATAAACACCTTAAAAAATAAAAACGTTATTTGTGGTCAAATGGGCCCTGCCTCAGCTTATACTGCCGTGTGTCATTTACAGTTTCTAATGATTCATCAACTTCGCCACGGCAGCGCTGGTGTTAGACAGATATATGTGGCGTGCTGTTGGAGAGGTCTATGTTCAGCAGTGGACAGGAGTAGGCTGATGATGATGATATCTACTGCAGCATCGAGAAGCATTAAACAAAACTGCATTATTATCTACCAAAGTGTCCCGTTCTCCACTGATCAGAAGTTAGCTCGACAATACTTGGCTTGCATCCAAACGTAACACTTGAGTGGGAACCGAGTATTTTATAGTTTCCAATGGTGCCGGTTGTAAATAATGAGAGTGGCGCCATTAATGCATTGCTCTTCTTTGAATAATTGTTTAAACTTGTAATGCTAATGTAAGCCGAAGAAAAGTAAGGAGGCTTAAACGCTTTGGGAGCTTTTAAAAAACATTGAATAATGTATTTAAAAACAAATTTGATGTAAAATAACGATATTAAGTATAAAGATTTCGATAAAACTACTAGGTATAAACTTTAAGTCGGTGTCAAATGGGACTTAGAATAAATACAATATGTAAATAGAGTCTATAGCGTCGGTGGCTCAATGGTGTGACTGTCGCTTCCTACCGGAGGGCTGAGGTTCAAATCCCGACACGTACCAATGTATTTTCGATTTTTCGAAAATATATGTACGTTATCCGACGCTCTTACGGTGAAGGAAAACATCGTGAGGAAACCTGCATGCACGCCTGCGAAGAGATTCGAAGGTTGTGTGTGAAGTCGTCCAATCCGCACTGGGCCCGCGTGGACGACTAAGGCCTAATCACCCTATACGGGTAGGCTCGTGCCCCTCGGTGGGGACGTTTAATGAGCTGATGATGTAAATAGTCTTACGGTCTAATAATTATTCGGTGAGCTACAAATAACTCTAAAAATGCATTGATCAAACGTATGTCTTTTGAAAATTATAAAACGTAAAAATGTATCATGGATCATCATCATTAGCTCATTAAACGTCCCCCCCCCCCACTTAAGGGCACGAACCTACCCGTATAGGGCGATGAGGCCTTAGTGATGGATTGCTGGACTTAGTGGCCAACTGATGCGTTGGGCACTTCTGCCGCGGTCACTTTTTAAGTGAGATTATGCATCTGTTTATTGTTTATGGTAGGTCTAAATATAACCATAACGTCATTGTTCGTATTTTTCATTACCACCTTAGCAATATTTTGCCGTAGTCCTATAAAAAGCCGCAGATTATTTTTGACACTTCAACACATTACGTCAAAAATGTTACAACCGCTTACATAATCAGTTCTAAAACAAGTAGGTGATAAATATAGCGGGCTGCATAAGGTGACCTGACCAACGTAATCAAACACGTGTGCGCATTGAGTACGTGTATTGTGGGCGGATCTTGTTTATCTGGTGGGGTTTGTAAAGGGATATATCGGGGACAGGTGAGAGGCGGAAGCCTCAGGTGTGCCAAAGTATGACTCAGCAATTGTCACGTGATCTTATGACAAATACGTATCCAATTTATATTAACACCCTCCCTGACGTATCTACCTGATTCGTAAATTGTCATGTTTAAGTCAAATGGCGATTAGGCTGTAAGGATTATAAACATATTCATTTTTGACGTACGAAACATTTCTGTTTGTATTGGTGTGGGTGTTCTCTATGTATAATATGTATTTATTTACAAATTATCCGTTGCTTAGAATCTATATAACAGGCATATATTATATGTAGTTTAGGGCTAGATAGCGCTGTGTGAAAATTCACACAGCGCCGTCGATATTTATTTATTTTTGTCTTTTAACAACGCAAGACACCAACTAGTTCATGTTATATGACAGTCATCATCATCAGCTCATTAAACGTCCCCACCGAGGGCACGAGCCTACCCGTATCGGGTGATTAGGCCTTAGTCGTCCGCGGGCCCAGTGCGGATTGGACGACTTCACACACAACCTTCGAATCTCTTCGCAGGCGTGCATGAAGGTTTCCTCACGATGTTTTCCTTCACCGTAAGAGCGTCGGATAACGTACATATATTTTCGAAAAATCGAAAATACATTGGTACGTGTCGGGATATGAACCTCAGCCCTCCCGGTAGGAAGGCGACAGTCCACACCACTGAGCCACCGACGCTCTATGTTATATGACAGTGTTGCTTGCCAATTATGTTAGCCGAAACTTGACTAGTCATAGTACACATCATTTCTAGATAAGAAGACTCTAGAAGTTTCCTTAATTTTTTTTTGTTTCACCGGTTATATTCTTGTTTTTCGAACTGTTGTTGGCTGCAGATGGCCTTTAAAGCTTCATCGGGCAATTGGCGAGCGCAGATTGCTCTGTGTTGTCTAAGCCAGCCATATTAAATGTGACGTGACGGGAATGGTAAGTGATACGCCTGACCATGACAGAAGCAGTTTTGAGGGAAATTAAGAACAGTAGTCATATTTTCCGCCAACACTGCCCTGCGCCCGTCACCCGAGGCGAAAGATTTTAGATCTCTCATACCCGGTAAATTTACTAGCTACAGTGCCCTCATCCCGAAACATAAAAGTGCACATTCCCATTTCAAGGGCCGATAGCTGGCACTGCGGTGGTACGTACCTAGACGACTCAGTATCGAGTCTACTCGTACCACCTAGTAAACGTTGTAATACTTTCCTTATATACATCAATTAACAATTATCGTCATCAGTGCATTAAACGTCCCCATCGAGGGGCACGAGCCTACCCGTAAGGGTGTTTAGGCCTTATTCGTACACGCGGGCCCATTGAGGATTGGTCGACTTCACGCACAAACTTTGAATTTCTTCGCAGGCGTGCGCAGGTTTCCTCACGATGTTTTCCTTCACCTTCACGTTCATATAATACCGAAAATTCGAAAACACATTGGTACGGGGCGAGATTTGAACCTCAGCCCTCCCGGTAGAAGGGCAGCAGTCCACACCATTGAGCCACCGAAATTAAAAATAATGTTAACGAAACAGAAACACCCTGACCAAGACAACTACCCATAATGATAAATCACGCGGAGTATCCTCGTACAAAAACTTGTTGAGCAGTAGTTCTTGCGATCGACCATAATGAACGAAAAACATTCGAACATAAGTTGTGTAACCGAAAAAATGCAATAAATCTTACCTTTTACATGAAAAAGAACAACATCTTGCCGGTTCCCACGTGAGTGCCTATAATTTTTCACAATGGCGGCGCACCTGTGAAAGAAAAGGTCTACTATTATTTCGGACATTATAAATAGTTGAAAATATATCAAAAAGTATTATAAAATTATGTATTTCACGACCTCATTTTTCATCAGCTTCAAAAGGGCGAGAGTTTACCCGTATAGGGTGCAAGTATAGACCTTAACAGCCCACGCGGGCCTACTGCGGATTGGACGTCTTAACGCACTATCTTTGAATATCTTCGCAGGCGAGCGCAGGTTTCCTTGCGATGTTTTCCTTCTCCCTAAGAGCGTTGGATTAATGTTTATATATTTTCGAAAATTTGAATTTACATTGATACGTGGCGGGGTTTAAACCTACACCCTCAAGTTCGAATGGCAAAAGTCCACACCAATGAACTACCGATTATCTTATCGCTTCGGAATTCGTTCACAAGTTTTAGAATAACGATAAACATCCTGATACATTGACACAGCGCCATCTATTCCTCGTTAAGCGAGAAACTTTGTAGTATGAGTACTACGCAACGGAAAATTAATATTTTATTTATTTATTTAAAATCTTTATTGCACATAAAATACAAAGTACAGTACAAAGGCGAACTTAATGCCGAATGGCATTCTCTACCAGTTAACCTAAGGTCATGCAGAAAGAAATATAAATATAAAATTAATTATGCTTTTTTTTTAAATACATACTACAACCACATCAATACAAAAGATATGTTCATGCACACAAAGTTTGTAATATTCGAGAAAGTGGCCTAGAACCTCTGATGTGATACGAAATCAAATTTTTCAACCATTAAAGCATATGGTTCGTAAAAAGTTTTACGCCACTTAAGCAAAGCAATGCCTCGACCAGGAGACTCCGAATGTCAGTGGATATGATGCCATAAAACATCGTGAGGAAACCTGCGTAAGCTTGCCGAGAGATTTAAAATTTGTGCGTGAAGTCGACCAATCCGTACTAGGCCCGCGTGGACGACTAAAGCCTATACACTCTTTACGGGTAGGCTCGTGCCTCTTGGTGGGGACGTTAATGAGCTGATGATTTTTATATTATAATTCGGGGATTCAACATGAAATATCTAATATGGGGAAAATCGCACTCAGCTACTTTACTATGTCGTCTTCCCCTCGGCTTCGGCATCAAAACGTATCAAGCAGTAATCAGACCTCATCGCCCATACCACTAGAACACAGGTGGTAGACTCTTCACTGAGCCATCTAGGTAGGTACCACCGCAGTGCCAGATATAGTCCTGTCAAATAAGGGTGTTATGCACTTTTGTGTATCGGGATGAGGGGATTGTAGCTAGTGAAAATATCGGGTATGAGAAACCTAACATCTGCTGTCTCGGGTGACGGGCGCAGGGCAATACTGATGGAGAATAATAACTGTGTATCATTGTTAGTTTCAATCAATGCCGCTCTGTCCTGGTCAAGCGTATCATTAACCACAAGTGAGCGTACTGAACGTCCTGTTCACTTCGTAACATAAATAGGAAGCTGTTTTATATACTACATTAAATCTTTTCCGGTCGTTATTTTACGGTAAAAGAAGAAAATACTTTTTAAGCCACTCAAATGAGTTCAAGAAATACCTAACATGGATAAGGTAATTTGGTTCCAATTCTATTATCATCATCAGCTCAATAAACGTTCCCACCGAGGGGCACGAGCCTATAGAGATTCAAAGGTGGTGTGTGAAGTCGTCCAATCCGCACTGGGCCCGCGTGGACGACTAAGGCCTAATCACCCAATTTTATTATAATTGCGCTAAAATTATTATTAACTTATTATTATGTTATTTTAATTATTCGTCATTTGTACCATTGTTTAATGGTGTCTAAGTCTAGACCGATCAATCATCATACTTTAACCTATCGCTATCGTAAGATTTTTTTGCTATCGGTATGATCAATCCGCTCGGTCGGTCTATAGAGCGTCGGTGGCTCAATGGTGTGGACTGTCGCCTTCCTACCAGGAGGGCTGAGGTTCAAATCCCGACACGTACCTATCAATCCGTTAACTCGATGGTAAGTGACACACCTGACCATGACAGAGCAGTATTGAAGAAAAACAGTGACTGTATAACAGTTTATACAGTCACTGTTTTTCTTCAATACTAGTCAGTACTATTCCTTGCCAATACCGCCCTGCGCCCGTCACCCCAGATACCGAATACTAGGCCTCATGTATCCGGTGATTTCACTAGCAACAGCCCTCATCCCAAAACACAAAAGTGCATAACACTATATTTCACGGGACGAAGGCATTACGGTGGTACCAACCTTGACGGCTCAGTATCGAGTCGTCAACCTAGTTAAGTTAGAACAGTATCCTTCATTTGAAGACAATAGCTGCTCTTATAAATATCGGTGTTGATATGAGATGCTCAAGCCACTTCAGCTCGATTATTCAGCGAGCTATAAGAAGTGACAGATTTGAGAATATAAGCAGCGTACCATTTTAACCGTAAAGTTCCCGTTACCATGGGAATAGTTGTTATTCAGATACGTTATTTATATAGCTGTAAAGTTTTAAAAATATCCCTGAGAAAGACCATAAGGTAAACTCGCTCGTTCAAGGACATTGACTGTGAAATTTAGAAATAATCCAGCATTTAATGGCCATGTATTATGTTTCTGTCTTTTGAGTTTCTCTGGCTTTTTGTTTTATTTATCTTTGTCCTAGACAATATTTGATAAGATAAAAGCCATAAAAAATCTTTAAAAAATACAAGTTCAAAATGTAAAAGGGGTCCTTGAAATACTTATCCGAATCGAGCATTTTCTCGATTTCAAAACTTTTGCTTTAAATTATCTTTCCGATAGAACTTATCTAGAATGATCGTCCAAAGCGTAAATTGAGATATCTAAAGGACCTTAATTTACGCCGCTCCACCCAAATTAATCGAGTTCAATATCGATTCCTTAAAATATCTTTAAATAGAATCTTTGCGCCCGGGATCTCTGATTTCACGCACAAAATTCACCACTGACACATCACCTCACACACTTGACACTGGCCGCAATTATTACAATTCCAAAAAAAGTAAGTCGACGCCACGAAATTTTCACATTCTATTTTCAAATTTTAATTTAAAACATTATTTCTCAACAAATTGTTTTCACTTTTTAATTCATTGTTATGTCAAAGGAATACATTCCGTGAGGTCGGTTACCTTTTTTTTTTTCATAAAAAAATGTGTTTATTTGAAACTTACTGTAGTGCGCGCGCCTAACCCAACGATACTGTCGGTAGAGCTCGCATTATTCGCTCGCTGAAATCTAAAAAAAGCCGCGACACTCATTCGTGAAGTGTTAAGGTATATTTAGGATTCAGTACGAATTATCCGAGGGTGTCAGTATGTCTGGCATTCTAAGTGTTTACTCGGTTATGTGGGTTACAGAGCATCGAGTGCACGGTCAAAAATGTTATTGGGCAATTGTTTTTGCGGTCAATGTTGTTTACGTGGTTGGAATTTATTTGACTAGTGTGATGCTATGCTGTTAATTGTAGTATTAGTTCCACAAACAACGACCAATAATCAAGTTTTTCAAACATATCATCATCATCAGCTCATTAAGCGTCCCCACCTAGGGGCACGAGCAGTAAAGGTTGTATAGACCTCAGTCGTCCACACAGGCCCCGTGCCGCAGGCGCAGGTTTTTTCACGATGTTATCCTTCACCGTTAGAGCGTCAGTGGCTCATTGGTGTGGATCGTTACCGATCTGGAGGGTGCAGGTTCAAATCCACGTACCAATATCACTTCGAATTCTTGAAATTATATGTACGTTATCCGATGCTCTTACGGTTAAGGAAAATATACAGAGAAATTAAATTTTATATCTCAAAACTCATCACCTAATCGTTTAAAGCTCATGATGCTTGGATACAAGATAAAAATTATTTTTTATTTCAGTAATACAATGTATATAGAGGGAAAATACAAAAAAAGTAAAATCAACCTAGTTCAGAATACAGATTTTCAACTCTTGGCCGACAGCTAAATGTATATTCATTACGTTTTCAATTAAAAAAATATTAATTTTAATATTTATAAAAGCAAACTACTACTAGAACACACACATACGTGTAGCAGCATTTTGCTAAATTAAACATTTTTATTTATATAATCAAAGTAAGTGGTGAGACGCTCCTTAATTATGAGGTTAGCATATAATTTAAAAAAGTACCTTTTAATTAAAGTGAAGAGTTCGAGCTTTATTCCCTTTAATTGCTTATAGGCTATTGGCCATAAACATGTATTATCCAGTTTCTTAAACAGACAGTTTCTTGTATAAAATTATTGCATTTATCTATAGAATACTTATACACTTAAGTAAAATAGTCCTTCTTACATTGTAGCATAACTTTTTACATACATATTGTCTAAAACATGTATTTAGCCTTAGTATTTCAATCCAAATCATTCCCGGGGCTTGCGCAAGGTGCGTCTTGGCATCATTTCCAGACTATTCTGGAACGAGAGGTTAAGGTGCTTTGGCGTGAAATACCAACATTTTTAGTGTCGCCGTTTAATCAACACTAAATAATCGTGACATTTTGAATTCACAAGATCGTTTTGTCGCTTTACTATAGTAAATTCTGAGTCGCCAACGTTTGGTTATGTGGAACTAATTACCCAATAATCGTATTAACTTAAGGTATGTAAATAGAAACAATATTTGGTTGGGACATACCGCCTAAAGAGCGCTAACCAGTTTTGGTCACATACAATGCTTTCTTTGCCTCACACCACTTCAGCCACATTCTTCTACATATATATAATTACATCAGACTAAACCGAATTTTTGGATCCTGGAACGGACACCTATTTAGGCTACTACATTATTATTTTATTTACAAGCTCCCTAATGATACCTAGTAAGTTCAAAGTTATGACAAATCGCCACTCATTATTCAGCCAGGCTGCTAATTTCATTAATAAAAAATGGCTAAGATGTATACGTGTAAGCTGCTAGCTTACAAAAGCAAAATAATTACAGGGTATAGTAACTCAATGATACTGACAATTCACATGTACATTAAATGACAAAAGGTATTGAGAAAAACGGAGGACCAGAATATCTAACCCAAAATAGGGAATACCTGCCTCTAGCAGTGAACTGCAAAAGGTCGAAGTTAGAGAAAGGCACTGCGATCAGACTAGGATCACAGGTGCACTAGTATTTACTTGTTCTGTATGCTTACCTCATTGAAAAACTCCTGGTATTTAGAACTTACATATGAAAGAGTAAATTTAATTGTTAAAGTAATATTTATTGGGAAGTCAAAGTCAGATAAATTTATTTACTATCACCATACTGTTAAATTTTAATTATAACTTTATCTTTTGCTTGAACAATTTGCTAAAATTTACGGTCATCATCCATTGTAATCAAAACTTCTGATATTTAAACAAATAGTAATTCAAAATAACTTTAAAGACTGTGATCCTCACCATGCATTGTTAATAATTGAGATTTTAATACATCGTTGCATAGGTGCATTAATTTACTTAAATATAATTAACAATCAAAATGTTTAAAAAATCTGTGTAACAATATTTCTAGCAGACTAATAGCAAGAGCCAGACAAAACTTCCAGAGCAAAACTCAAGCTTAAATAGAGTTAGAAAGGGATGATGTTATTTATCGTATATTGCATTATCCCTTTCTAACTACACGAAAAACTGAACTCAGATCTGAGAAGAATATTAGAATACGGACGTTAGTGTTGTTCACTGCTGGACTTGAGGCTCCTCACTGACAGTGAGGGGTTTTGCCATAATTTCGCCTGGTCGACGGTTGGAGATACATGTTTAAAGATGAGGCGAAAAGAGCGCAGGTTGATTGATAATTGTACTATAATCTGTTGTCATCTCACGTCAAAATTTGTCATGGAATAAGAAATATTAACTTCAGTATAACGCGTCTTTGTCACCAGAAAATCAGTTATATCATGAAATTGTCCATTAATTTTTAAACGAACTCCATTTACAGCCAACGTCTGTTCTGAGTTCACTTTGAATAGTCTCAAAGGCAGACTTGGCAATCCCAGGTTACTTATTAATTTTTGTACCTAAGGGTTGCCGACATTTCTCATGTTTAACTGTATGGTAGCTCTTTTGTCTCTTATAAAACTGTATATTGGCTTTTCTGCTATTGACAAAGTCTATCTAAAGATACTAATAAGTAATATATTATAAAAAAATCCTTACAAATAAGGAAAGCATTCCAACAATTCCAATCGCACGTTTTACGTGTGTGAGTCGATTTGCGTAAATTACCACATCATGAATCGAAAGTATTAAGATAAATGACGTTTACCATGTTATTCCCCTGAATTCGTTTAAAGAACATTTCCTCTATTCATCGCTCGCCATATGCACATACCTTATTATCTGTTCAGATCGCATCCATCATCCTAGGTCTCGGTGGAAAGTTGTATTCGTAAAAGTTAATCAGGATTAATGTAGCATCTCTAATGTGATATTGTCACTCTGATGGTAGGAGACGAATGTTTTCCTATCTTAACTTATCGCACAATTCTCGAATCTTGAGTTCGTTGTAATATCCTCAATTTTAAACGTGTATTTGGAGTTGTCAACAGAAATCAATATCAAATGTTCAAATGTATGTCAGTTTTTGGGAGCAATGAAATATCTTGTTGCCTCGAAATTCTGTTATTTTCAGACGTAAAGTTATAATTTGACTTTATGTCACCCTATATAAAGTTTAATTTATGCTGTATTTCAGGCTGAAACGTGGGAAGATATCGAAATCATTGGGTCAATCGACATATTTAGCAACATATTTTAGAGCAATGTTGTATTTTTTTTTATAATTACAGGTATTGTAGGCAACACATACCACTTAGCATCACGTGGGATATTTCTTTGATTAAGAACTTAATTTATCTTTCAATTCAAGCATTGCAAAAACCAGGGGGACAAATTAAACATCATGCTTTATTTAGTTCTGAAAAACACTCCAATCCAGGTTGCAACTTTGGTTCGCCTTTTCTCTGCGTCAAATATTTTCTTTAAATCTTTCACATATGTACATATTTTTCACATCATCAAAATTTTAATACATTTTTGAATTTCGCTACAAAAGGTTTTCAAAAGATATCGTACCATAACCCTTTTTGTGTGGAATACCGACGTCATGGGTATGAAAACGTTCGGGTGTTAAGTACCGTCACATTAGAAATGCGTGGTCATCTTGCAAATTAAATTTCGTAGGATATGATACATCGCTTCTGTATTTGTCATGTTTATGCATGGGGATACGCTCTTTTAGGGATAAATTTCTGACTAGAATTGATGTTAATCATGATTGTACTCGTAATTTTCGGTGCAGAAATTGGGCAGATTTAATTAACTACCTAAGCCTTGAATAGCCAGTTGTATCAGAGGAGCTGAGTGTTCATGTAACTACGATTTCCTTTGACTTTTGCCACCAAAATGTAGAGAAAATACTACTACATTTTCTAAATTACGGGCTCTTTTGTCCTAAGAATCATATAGTGCACAGGTAAACTAAATTTCGTCAAGCGCAAAATTGAATAAAAAACGCAAACACTAACGCACCGGTGGGCAGATCCCATTATCAAGGTTCTGCGTAACCCGAATATTCTATTACTTTAGCTAAGACTCTCAAGAATTTCCATATAGGTAAAGGTCAGCCGGCACCCCGAAAGCTTCGAAGAAAGGCATGTGTACACACCCTTAGCCGCGGAACAAATTGGCCATTGAAAAGGCTCACTAAAAGTTAAGAATAGTGTCTACTGGAAAAGTGAATACATAGATTTTGTCTATAACGGATTTCGTGCTGTAATTGACAATTAAATACCGATGTTACCATGCACCTTGAAAGACAAAATTTGCGTGGAAAACATGTTTATTTGTACTAGTTTTGGTTATGTGAGTGTGTCAGTACAAATCAAGTAATAAGTATGTTTTATCATTATCATCAGCCGAGAAGGGTACACTGCAGGGCACTTATTCCCGCACATCATAGCTATGGAGAAGTTGGACCAAAACCCATCACGCGGGCCTAATTCGGATGGGTGGTTGTAAACGACTACCATCCTAAGACTGTACCGAGAGTGACGGCTTAACAGGCCCTCCCCAAGCATGGAATCAGCTTTCTTTTCGGACAAACTGGTGAGTCATTTTTATTGGTCTAACCAAACTAGGTAAAATCAAAGTGATATTTCCCCGTGAGATACGAACACTCGACCTACGGGTCAAGCAGCCGAATGCTATGCCTAGTAGGCCACGGAGGCAATCATACAATGGTGGACGATGGTTATCCTGGTTTCTTGATGTGGACTTATATGATGTTTTCGACGAGGTTTTCGAGGAAAGATTTTAATGCTGACGAGGAATCAGAATTTCGAGTGTTAAGCAGCTAGAAGCTGCTAATGAAGAGTCTAAAAAATTTAAGCATTATGTTCATGACATTTTGTATCTAAAAAAAAAAACCCCTTTTCTTATATTATAAAATGGGAATGCACAAAGGGTTATGCTAATTTTTATTTAAAACAAACACTTTCCTACCAAACGCTTCCACTAGTGCTACAGCAAAGACACGATGAAAAACCTAACAAAGAATAAAATGTATTCACGTGGATGCATGCTACGCAAATTGCGAACATAACCATTTTCACAGCGCAACATTTATTCCCAGCTCTCCACCAACAACTCCTTTGCTTTGCATGTAGACGGTGTGCTTAACTGCTATTTTTATTCATAATGCTTTTTACTTGAAAACTGTAGACATTGAGGGAAAGGTCCTCAAACTTTTTTACATATTTTTCTTGCCTACCCATAAATTCAAAAAATTATCAGTTACAACCATTATTGCCCAATTATCGATAGGTTACTATTTAAAGCCTATTGATAGTTGGGCAAAAGCACTAGTATCGATAAGGCTTTGATATCGATAATATCAATAAATAATAAGCGATAGTGTCGATACTGTTGAAGCATATTATCAAATTAACTCTCGAAACTAATGCTTGTGACTATTGCTAGAACCATCGATAGTACTGATAATATCGATACGTCTATCCATAGTATAGAAGATTTTCAAGGACAACTATCGATAGTTCGGCGACAATGATTAGTCTGTATGTTAATATGTGTATATATCATCATAATCCGCTCATTTTACGTCCTCATTGATGGACACGAGCCAACCTGTATAGGGTGTGTAGGCCTTAGTCGTCCACGCGGGCCCAGTGCAGCCTCATTATAATATGAGTGTTCGATATCCTTCCGATCCAGTAATAGTTCATATTTTTGATATTCGGTATTGCCATAAGGTTAAGAGTCATTTTCGTCTGAACTAGCTGACAAATTATTAGCGCGACATGAAATTGACCAAAAAGTTGTATTCCGGTGCAAGTGTAGTTACGCTATAGATACACCACAATGTATTTTTAATGCTGTTTTTTAAAAAACAATACAATGTGTTATATTACAATTTTCTTAAGGATTTCTATAATTTATTTTGGGATTATTAAAAAAAACATAACTTACAGTTATAAACAATTGACGTACTAAACAGTGCTTAAACTTAAATCTGAAAATCCTCAAAGAACCATACCTACAGCATTAGCAACACAAGTTTGACGAAAAAAATCAATTATTATGAACAAAAAAATCTGAAAATTATCAGAAAGCTAAAATGTAAATTATATTTCACTGGACATAATACATTTATATATTAATGTTGGGAACCTTTGGAAATAATGGCTTCATATTGTGGGCACAAAGGCTCTTATTTAAAAGCCAAGGAAGCAACGTCAAAGTCAAGGATATCGCCGGCCATTTTAATTTTATTTTCTAGAGCAACATAGAATATTTTCACACTTTTTTCGTAACGGTTCGTTTCCTTTTGTGGAATTTTAATACTAAGAATTTGTTTGAGCGTTTATTTTCTCAATCTGATATTGGAATTATTATACTTTCGAAAGTAAACTAGAGTTAAGGGCAACGTTTAAGTTACCCGCAAAGTAGTCCTATTGCCTCAAGAAACCAAAATTGGACAATGAACAACCTAGCCTTTTTAAACACCTCATTGCAATGTATTGTTTTTTATCCAGTGTTGCCACCTTAGTTTTAGAAATGGGACTTTTTGAGAAGTGAAAAAGTGCCAGATAGAGCATCAAAAGATTTTCTGTTCTAAAAATTCTGAATAATCATGTCATGAAGCCGATTTTTTAGAGCATTTAAAAAAATGTCTTCATGACCGCTGAATAGCACAAAAGTACTTATTAGCATGACGAAAACTTCATAATTTGGTAATATTTTCAAGACAGTGAAAAAGAGCTAGATTGCCCTTTTCAGGCTAAATCGTTAAAAAAGGAGTTCAATACTAAAATGGTGCTAGATCAAGCCACATAAGGGCTAAGGTGGCAACACTGTTCTTATCTCATTACCTTATTTAACTGCACATACTCAGCTATAGTTATTTCTGTATAAACACGTTAATATACCTATTTGTCACCTCTCTCTAGAATGTAAACAAGTTACACAAATAGGACCGAAATATATTTAGCTATGATACAGGAGAAAATGTTTGTGTTATTTATAGGAAAATTTTGCTGGCATACCATGGGGATATTATATTAAATTGATATTTTTCTCTACTCTATGATATTATGTTCGCAATAAACAGGTTGTTTGTATTTATATTCAATTCATATTTATGGTGAGCCAATTTCTAGGCAAAGTCAAAAATCCAAAGATCTACCATCAGTCAATGATATTATGTATATATAAGGTAGATACCAAAGAGAATACAGTTGTAGGTTCTTTGTTTAAGTAAATGTCGACCCTTTTGATGTTGTGGTTGAGACGTCGACTGCAACACCAAGGGTTCCGGGTTCGATCCCCGGGCAGTACAAACATTTGTGTGCATGAACATGTCTGTTTGTAATGATCTGAGAGATTTCTATGTATAATATGTATGTATTTACAAAAAAGAATGTATGTTAGTATGTTTATCCGTTGTTTAGGACCCATAATACAGGCTTCACGCTTAACGGCTAGATGTTGCTGTGTAAATGTCAGTGGATATTTATTTAAAAAAAATACGCTCATTCGAAATATGTGAATGTGTGCTGTTACTGCATTCGGAACATTTCGATTGTTTGCCAATTATAAATTAAATAAATTTATTCTGTCTGTTTGTTCCGGGTAATCTCTAAAACGGCTGGATTGATTAAGGTAGGATTTTTTAATTCTTCACCGCAACTACTAAGAATTTTATTTCTTCACCGCAATGCTGGAAGAATCACCAAGGAAACATTTGCATTTTATAGGATTTGCCCCATTCCGAATACACAAACAGTTAGAATGCGTTCGGAATTTTGAATTCCATTTGAGCTCAACCGAGGGTTAGGGATTGATGTGTTTCAGACACCTTGCTTGGAAAACAAGTATTGTCAGTTGGATTGAGGTAAAGACGCGTTATATTGGCTTATAGACTTTTAAATTTCACAAGCAGTAAAATGCTTTTATTATATTTAGCAACATTAATCAGGTCTTTACGTCTACGATTCCGCAATGCTTAAAGACAAAAGTCTTTGAGCAATGCGTCCTACCCATACTAACATACACAGCTGAGCCATGGACACTGACTGCGGGACTGGTTCGCATGTTCAAAGACACTCGACGCGCAATGCAGCGAGCTATGCTCAGGGCCTTTCTTAAGCATAAAATCAGAAATGATATAATCAAATATTGATAATAATAAAATAATGATAGCTCGGTGGATCAGCAAGTTGAAAAGGCAGTGGGCCGGTCACATATATCGCAGAATCGATGGCCGTTGGAGTAGACGAGTTCTGGAGTGAAGACCGTGTCTCGGCAAGCGAAGCATAGGATCCACACCGGCCCAATGGACTGACAACTTGCAAAAGGTTTGCTAGTGACGGCTGGATGAGGAAAGCGGAGGACCGCATACTTCAGAAAAGGAAAGAGGGATAGTTTCAGAGAGAGGATATTTGGCATATGTAAACCTTTACAAAACCAACTATACAAAAATAAATTAATAAAACACTATTAATTGAAACTCACATCGGTGTTGACAAGAAACAACATTGTAAACCTAAAACGTATTTAGATTAGTTTAAATCTAGATGAAAACAGGCAATCAACATATATCATTTACCCTCCATATCGGAAGGCAGCAATTCACTCTAATGAACCACAGATGCTCCTAAGAGCCACTGCCGCTCTTACAAATCATTATAAGCAACGCTCAAAGTCTGACTGCACTGGAAACATTCAGGTCAACACACATTTAGACAAGTCACTTCACAGGAAGTAAAGCAGATCAAGGTACGAATTGAACTTTCCTAAGCGAGGTCACGTGCTTTCTATTCGATGCTTTTTCTACCTCGAGCGGAGGAGCTCAATAAAATTCAACTTTAAAGGTAAAAGGAACGTCGGCTTCGAAGAAAAGTACCACCTCGAAGAATATAGCGTGAGGAACAAATTCTCTCAGACATGTTTTGCTACAAGAAAAGATGGCTCGTCACTAAGAGTACATAGTATAAAACAAAGTCGCTTTTTCTGTCCCTATGTCCTTATGGCGCTATGTCCCTAAATGCGCTTAAATCTTTAAAACAACGCAACCGATTATGATGCGGATTTTAAATAGATACAGTAATTTCAAGAGAAAGTTTTAAATGCATTATTACATTCATTAAAATTGGAAAAATACTGTTATTTTTGAGGTTACTAATGTAATGTCGTTAATAATGTAATTTTTTCCGCTTCTACATTCCAAACGCAGGCTGAACCCTACAAGATTTCTCAAAATAATGTACTGAGTATTGTACTCATTAATAAGGTCTACAGAAAACTGTGAGGACGGTATATGTTAATTTTTACTATAGGTAAGATAATGAAAGTTGAAAATCGGGATATCTTCCGCATACTGTGATATCTATGTCCAGCAGTCGACCATGATTCGTTGAAGACAGATTATTTGATTAGGTGCATTTTTTTGTAGGATAGGGCCAAACGAGCTGGCAGATCATCTGATGGAAAGTGAATAATGCCGCTTATGGACATTTGCAACACCAAAGGAGCTACAAAATGCGATGCCGGCCTTTAAACAAGAGCACGCCCTTTTCATAAGCAATGCATGAAAGCGGCATTAAAATCATCAGGTACACCTGATAATTGTATTTTGGTGTACTGTATGTTTCCTTAAAATGAATAAATACTCGGCTGTTTTGTGAGCAATAAAAATCGACCAAAGTCTACAATCACAGTGGTCACAAAATTCAAAGAGTCTTTATCGAGAGCTGGAATCTCAAACGGAAGAGGACTGTTTAAAAGTCGCCTTGTGTCCGCGGTCTATTATTTGTGACCAACTCGCCAAAAAATGTGCAGTATGCACAGTCTGTGAAAACCGACGTTTACCTTCGCGGTACTTAGTTCGTGTAATCATGTTGTTTTGTTAGCAGTATCTTAGGGTTCAAATTTGGATCTTGAAAAAATATACAAAGTAAATGCTTTTAATTGGTTAAATACTCGTAGGATTTTTATTGGAAGAAATATCTTGGTGTCAATATGTGTAAAGCACAATTTCTGGTGACGACATTACACAAAATCTTTCTCTTTTGTGCTACTCTCACATACGTTGCACGAGGTCCATTAACATCCCACATTTTTCTTCATGGCTTCATTTTCTCTTTATTGTTACTAATATTTATATTGTATCCAATTATTTTCATTTAATTTACTCATCCTGGCGGTAATTAAAACAAAGAAATCATGCATTATAATAATTTGAATTTGGAATTATTTAAAATATCTCCGAAACTAGCCAGATACAAATAATATAGCCAAAGAGATTTCATTACAAGTTCATATATGCTATAAACGAAAATACTTTTTCCCTATCCTACTATTATTACACATAATATTATATATAAGAAACATAGACATTTATATAATTTGGGCTATGTATTTACAAAGTTATAAAATATTTTAAAAAATAAAAACCTGTTCGACCATTTGTTTTTTCAATAAGTAAAAAAAAACATTACTTGGGATTCATGCTAAATGGTTTGCGTTTATAAAAAAGTTCTACTTCTGAGTATAAGGTTAGAAATTTCGTTTAGTTTCCGCAATACAAAATAATTGCTTAAATTATGTTCTATAAATCTTTTGGTATACAAATTTTCACTGTTATAATATTCATACATATCGTCCATTGCATACGATAGCTTATACTTTAAATCACAACCTAAGTCTCTGAGTAAGAGACCAAGAAGCGAACCAAGCTATTTCCACTAACATTAATATAAAACCCATATAGCATACTTATGATATATCTTAAGCGTGCTTTACTGGCTCCTAGTCAAGATAATGTCATGACAATTTAGCATAGAGACGCTAGTTTGCTGGAACTTTCAATATGATGAAATGTATAATGATGAAGGGTAGAGACGATGTTTAAAATACAACATTTTATTCACGTCTCCCCCGTATTTTCGTCTTCATTTACAACGAAACAAAACATAGATTTAGAATATATACCCTCAAATTAAGACATGATACGATTACGCTCTATAAAACTATTTAGATAAATAACTGTCAGAGGTTGGTTTTCTGACAGTTATAAATAACTGTCAGAGGTTGGTTTTCTGACAGTTATAAATAACTGTCAGAGGTTGGTTTTCTGACAGTTATAAAAAGCATATATACAATATTCCAACTATAATGGTCCCTTTCACCAATTCTTATGCCCTATGCGCGGAGCACTAACATAATATTATAATAATTAATTTACAAAATAACTTAAACTAAAATTAATTAATATAATTAATTAATAATATGCTTAATTCATAACAAACCTAGGTTACAACAAATTCGGTAATAATCCTTTTAAGTACAAGAGTACCTGTAGTAGGAAGTTACCGCCCTTCCGTTCCGTTTTTACATCAAGGTTATGTAAAAAAAAGCACAAGGTAATTTTATACAAGGGTATATATAACAAGAAAAGAGGTGTGTGTCTGTTATATTTGTGTGTGTGTTGTGTCTGTGAATGTGTGCGCGTGTATGTGCGTGTATGTGTCAACTGTATTTAAAATTCGTACCGTATGTATAACTATATGACTAAGTAATGAGATGTGGTTGTAATGGTAATAGGTACATTTTATTCATGCCATCTATTCAAAACATGTTGAGAGATCCGAATTTTATATATGTCTCAAGCTAAAAGAGTATACGGATGGAGATGAACTTTGTACTGACTGTTAAAAGACCGGTGCTTCACATAACATCACCTAAAAGGGAAGTTCCCGCAACAAATTTGTTATTTACACTACGATACTGATATTAAATATTGTTATTCTTTGTTATTGTTGGATACTCTGGTATTCAAAATGTACGTACGTGGATGGCATTATCATTTACTCACAGCCTATACAAGTTAAGCCTCTTGGTTGCTTCTTTAAAATAAAAATGCTTAGAAAATGGTGGCTTTTGGTTATTAGTATCATGTACTACAGACTTCAGCTGCTCTTTCCTATGGGATGAGTTCTTCGCAGCTCATCGATAACTTAAAACAAGTAATACAAAAAAATGTAACTTTGCATAGTTCAATTAAATATTCACGTTTATTCCCACTGCACTGACTGAAACACAAATGAATACTGTCTGTAAAGCCGTACTATATTCCCGAAGCCTCGCTTCTGGATTAGTGTGGACGTGGAGATTATCGTAGATAGTTCTGGATTTGCATTAAGCTATTATATATTCGATGCGTACTTGTGATTTATCTTGATAGATGATTTTATTCCCACCATTTGGTGTTGCGTTGAGAGGTCGGCTGCAACACCAAGGGTTCGGGTTCGATCCCGGCAGTACAAACATTTGTGTGCATGAACATGTCTGTTTGTAATGGTCTGGGTGTTTTTATGTATAATATGTATGTATTTACAAAAAAAATTTATATAAGTATATTTATCCGTTGTTTAGTACCCATAATACAGGCTTCACGCTTAACTTGGGGCTTAGATGGCGCTGTGTGAATGTCAGTGGATATTTATTTATTTATTATTTATTNCCTCTTGATTACATATGGTCTCCTAGTAGTTTTTATAAATGTTTTTTTTTATTTTCCCTATTCCTGCCCATAATGTTGGTACCTGTTAAACGTGCTATTATTGTTTTTTATTAACATTTAACATGCTATCATATCTCGGCCCCTGAGTACCCAGTATAAACCATATTTAGAGGTCCAATGAAAACCAATAAATTAATCTTTTTTTGGGGTCAAAGGCCGAGATTGGATTAAACTAGATCACTTATGAAGTACAAAAAAATGTAAAAGTATGTAGATTTTTTTATTTCATAGGTAGGCAAACGAGCACATAGTTCACCTGATGGTAAGTGACACATAGACCCTCGTAACTTCGAAATAGTTATGTATTGCCAATCTTTGAAATGGGAAAGACAGAGCCTTAGGTGGTATGGTATAACTTGGTTTCCAAAGATATCAAGACATTAATTGTTCTTTCATCCAACCGATAATTTGATATTTTTTATTTTGATAGTTTTTTGTTTATGTTACAAAGTGAATAGGACGGTCAGGACGCTCACCTGATGGTAAGTGATACGCCTGATCATGACAGGCATTGAATGAGACCACTAACTGATAGACAGTTAATATTCTTCATCAATGCACCGCACTGCGCCCGTCACCCGAGACAACAGATGTTAGGTCTCATGTACCCGGTAATGTTATTAACTACAGTGCCCTCATCTCGACAGCGTTAGGTCTCTTATACCCGGTAATTTTACTAGCTACAGTGTCCTCATCCGGAAACACAGAAGTGAAAAACACTTCAATTTTACGGGACGATGACTGGCACTGTGGTGACTTGACTTGTGTGATCTACCAAACGCGCTGTCTACAACGCCATCGAGACTATATAATTATGATGCAAAAATTCATTAAGAATTGAAATGACAGCGACACGGCGAGAATTCTTGTATTTTGTTTACGCTCATAAAATTTTTCAACATAACATGATTATTTGTTTGAATAATCCTAAAAATATACTTTATCCTGCGCAGAACGCCGTTATTTGTGATCATCTTTAGTGAATCGTACTATACTAGTTTCCGAACCGTGGACCCCTAAAATATGCAAAGCCGCCATGTCGGAAATAAAGCATGAATCAGTCGAGGCATGAATGGATTTTAGCCATTCGTTTCTCGTCCAATACACAATATGCGATATTGTAGTACAACCATTGAATAGTTATTTTATATAGCACTTTAGAGGCAAATGTTTTGTGAAAATATGATGTTAAAGTATTGTGTGGTTCTGAGAACTCATGTAGTGTTATGGTTGAAAAGTCAACTTCTACATCAAGGGTATAATTACTTAATATATTCCAATGATATTCTGTTTATACAAAGGTTTATACGCCATCCGTGCCTCAAAAACCCGCCGAAGAGAGTACAGTTCGTACTCTTTTGTTTAGGTAAATGTGTTCGAAATTAAAAATTTGTGTATGTGTGCTGTCACTGCATTCGGAAGACTTTTTTCGATTGTTTTGTGGGCATATCACGAATCCATACTTTATTACATAATTGTAATATTCAATTTATTAATACTCAATACTGTATAATATTTCATAATACACGTGAATGCAATGATATAGTCATATTATAGATTTAACTATGAAACGTAAAAATAAACTTCAAAATTCATATATTTTAGTATGATACAATTAATATACACGTATCTCATTTGCTCTAAATTACATTTTCCGCTCTTCAATAAAGCATATGTTAGCCAAACTCATCAAAGCAGAACATTCCGATCGCTGATTTTGCCACTTTGATATTTTAGTGTTTGACAAACACAAAGCATATCTTAAACAATAACCAACCTTAAAACCCCAATTTAAGGTATAAAATCATATTTCAAAGCCCCATCAGCTGTGTAACTCCAGCGGCAAATACTAAATCTCTCAACCAACGTGTCCCAAAATAATTGTCCAACACGAGTTGTTTCCAATTAACAATTGTTTCGGTTAATTGGCTATTCTTGTGCCAATCACGACAATCTGGTATTGTAAGGGCTGTTTTTGATAAAGACATGAGTCCCACATAATTGAGAAAACAACCACAATAATTGGAGCCTAGGTTTTTTCTACGTTTTGACTTTTGCGAAACATGTGATCTTTGCACTGTACAAATGGCGATCGCAAATAGAACATAGCCCAAAAAAAATTTGCAACGCGTCTAAGGACGTCCCAAGTGGGATTACAATGAATAAGTGGGACTAGGTAGCCTAGTCTATGTTTGGGAGAAAAACGATTCGGTACTTACCGGTAATGGGATTAAGTTTTATACAAAATAAATTACGGCTAAATGTTGATATTTATTTATTATTATTTAATTCATTCTTATGCATCTAAACAAGCAAACTAAATAATAATTCAAACTTTATTTATTGAAATTAGGTCCATAATGAAACTTTATAAAAGTCAAATTTGATTCTGCCACTGGTTTAAGAATTGTAGTCTTCTGACAAAAAATCCTTCAAGAAACTCAGTAGTCCATCTTTTCAAATTTGTCAATGTTTACCATATATAAATTTTAGTAAAGGCATTCATTTTAATACGATAAACGTACACACCTTTTTTCCAAAATCATTTTCATTCCATACAGCATCAAGAATCACAATTTGATTGCTGGTAACAAGAAATCACGTACTGCCCCGGATGCCTTAAACATCTAAGTGACTAAGAATTTTATTTCTTCACCGCAATGCTGGAAGAATCACCAAGGAAACATTTGCATTTTATAGGATTTGCCCCATTCCGAATACACAAACAGTTAGAATGCGTTCGGAATTTTGAATTCCATTTGAGCTCAACCGAGGGTTAGGGATTGATGTGTTTCAGACACCTTGCTTGGAAAACAAGTATTGTCAGTTGGATTGAGGTAAAGACGCGTTATATTGGCTTATAGACTTTTAAATTTCACAAGCAGTAAAATGCTTTTATTATATTTAGCAACATTAATCAGGTCTTTACGTCTACGATTCCGCAATGCTTAAAGACAAAAGTCTTTGAGCAATGCGTCCTACCCATACTAACATACACAGCTGAGCCATGGACACTGACTGCGGGACTGGTTCGCATGTTCAAAGACACTCGACGCGCAATGCAGCGAGCTATGCTCAGGGCCTTTCTTAAGCATAAAATCAGAAATGATATAATCCACAAGATAACTAGAGTTACCGATATAGCTCGGTGGATCAGCAAGTTGAAAAGGCAGTGGGCCGGTCACATATATCGCAGAATCGATGGCCGTTGGAGTAGACGAGTTCTGGAGTGAAGACCGTGTCTCGGCAAGCGAAGCATAGGATCCACACCGGCCCAATGGACTGACAACTTGCAAAAGGTTTGCTAGTGACGGCTGGATGAGGAAAGCGGAGGACCGCATACTTCAGAAAAGGAAAGAGGGATAGTTTCAGAGAGAGGATATTTGGCATATGTAAACCTTTACAAAACCAACTATACAAAAATAAATTAATAAAACACTATTAATTGAAACTCACATCGGTGTTGACAAGAAACAACATTGTAAACCTAAAACGTATTTAGATTAGTTTAAATCTAGATGAAAACAGGCAATCAACATATATCATTTACCCTCCATATCGGAAGGCAGCAATTCACTCTAATGAACCACAGATGCTCCTAAGAGCCACTGCCGCTCTTACAAATCATTATAAGCAACGCTCAAAGTCTGACTGCACTGGAAACATTCAGGTCAACACACATTTAGACAAGTCACTTCACAGGAAGTAAAGCAGATCAAGGTACGAATTGAACTTTCCTAAGCGAGGTCACGTGCTTTCTATTCGATGCTTTTTCTACCTCGAGCGGAGGAGCTCAATAAAATTCAACTTAAAAGGTAAAAGGAACGTCGGCTTCGAAGAAAAGTACCACCTCGAAGAATATAGCGTGAGGAACAAATTCTCTCAGACATGTTTTGCTACAAGAAAAGATGGCTCGTCACTAAGAGTACATAGTATAAAACAAAGTCGCTTTTTCTGTCCCTATGTCCTTATGGCGCTATGTCCCTAAATGCGCTTAAATCTTTAAAACAACGCAACCGATTATGATGCGGATTTTAAATAGATACAGTAATTTCAAGAGAAAGTTTTAAATGCATTATTACATTCATTAAAATTGGAAAAATACTGTTATTTTTGAGGTTACTAATGTAATGTCGTTAATAATGTAATTTTTTCCGCTTCTACATTCCCTACAAGATTTCTCAAAATAATGTACTGAGTATTGTACTCATTAATAAGGTCTACAGAAAACTGTGAGGACGGTATATGTTAATTTTTACTATAGGTAAGATAATGAAAGTTGAAAATCGGGATATCTTCCGCATACTGTGATATCTATGTCCAGCAGTCGACCATGATTCGTTGAAGACAGATTATTTGATTAGGTGCATTTTTTTGTAGGATAGGGCCAAACGAGCTGGCAGATCATCTGATGGAAAGTGAATAATGCCGCTTATGGACATTTGCAACACCAAAGGAGCTACAAAATGCGATGCCGGCCTTTAAACAAGAGCACGCCCTTTTCATAAGCAATGCATGAAAGCGGCATTAAAATCATCAGGTACACCTGATAATTGTATTTTGATGTACTGTATGTTTCCTTAAAATGAATAAATACTCGGCTGTTTTGTGAGCAATAAAAATCGACCAAAGTCTACAATCACAGTGGTCACAAAATTCAAAGAGTCTTTATCGAGAGCTGGAATCTCAAACGGAAGGGGACTGTTTAAAAGTCGCCTTGTGTCCGCGGTCTATTATTTGTGACCAACTCGCCAAAAAATGTGCAGTATGCACAGTCTGTGAAAACCGACGTTTACCTTCGCGGTACTTAGTTCGTGTAATCATGTTGTTTTGTTAGCAGTATCTTAGGGTTCAAATTTGGATCTTGAAAAAATATACAAAGTAAATGCTTTTAATTGGTTAAATACTCGTAGGATTTTTATTGGAAGAAATATCTTGGTGTCAATATGTGTAAAGCACAATTTCTGGTGACGACATTACACAAAATCTTTCTCTTTTGTGCTACTCTCACATACGTTGCACGAGGTCCATCCCACATTTTTCTTCATGGCTTCATTTTCTCTTTATTGTTACTAATATTTATATTGTATCCAATTATTTTCATTTAATTTACTCATCCTGGCGGTAATTAAAACAAAGAAATCATGCATTATAATAATTTGAATTTGGAATTATTTAAAATATCTCCGAAACTAGCCAGGTACAAATAATATAGCCAAAGAGATTTCATTACTAGTTCATATATGCTATAAACGAAAATACTTTTTCCCTATCCTACTATTATTACACATAATATTATATATAAGAAACATAGACATTTATATAATTTGGGCTATGTATTTACAAAGTTATAAAATATTTTAAAAAATAAAAACCTGTTCGACCATTTGTTTTTTCAATAAGTAAAAAAAAACATTACTTGGGATTCATGCTAAATGGTTTGCGTTTATAAAAAAGTTCTACTTCTGAGTATAAGGTTAGAAATTTCGTTTAGTTTCCGCAATACAAAATAATTGCTTAAATTATGTTCTATAAATCTTTTGGTATACAAATTTTCACTGTTATAATATTCATACATATCGTCCATTGCATACGATAGCTTATACTTTAAATCACAACCTAAGTCTCTGAGTAAGAGACCAAGAAGCGAACCAAGCTATTTCCACTAACATTAATATAAAACCCATATAGCATACTTATGATATATCTTAAGCGTGCTTTACTGGCTCCTAGTCAAGATAATGTCATGACAATTTAGCATAGAGACGCTAGTTTGCTGGAACTTTCAATATGATGAAATGTATAATGATGAAGGGTAGAGACGATGTTTAAAATACAACATTTTATTCACGTCTCCCCGTATTTTCGTCTTCATTTACAACGAAACAAAACATAGATTTAGAATATATACCCTCAAATTAGAGACATGATACGATTTACGCTCTATAAAACTATTTAGATAAATAACTGTCAGAGGTTGGTTTTCTGACAGTTATAAATAACTGTCAGAGGTTGGTTTTCTGACAGTTATAAATAACTGTCAGAGGTTGGTTTTCTGACAGTTATAAATAACTGTCAGAGGTTGGTTTTCTGACAGTTATAAATAACTGTCAGAGGTTGGTTTTCTGACAGTTATAAAAAGCATATATACAATATTCCAACTAGAATGGTCCCTTTCACCAATTCTTATGCCCTATGCGCGGAGCACTAACATAATATTATAATAATTAATTTACAAAATAAACTTAAACTAAAAATTAATTAATAATAATTAATTAACTAATAATTGCTTAATTCATAACAAACCTAGGTTACAACAAATTTCGGTAATAATCCTTTTAAGTACAAGAGTACCTGTAGTAGGAAGTTACCGCCCTTCCGTTCCGTTTTTACATCAAGGTTATGTAAAAAAAAGCACAAGGGTAATTTTATACAAGGGTATATATAACAAGAAAAAGAGGTGTGTGTCTGTTATATTTGTGTGTGTGTTGTGTCTGTGAATGTGTGCGCGCGTGTATGTGCGTGTGTGTGTGTCAGCTGTGATTTAAAATTTCGTACGTGCATATGTATAACTATATGACTAAAAGTAATGAGATGTGGTTGTAATGGGTAATAGGGTACATTTTATTCATGCCATTCTATTCAAAACATGTTGAGAGATCCGAATTTTATATATGTCTCAAGCTAAAAAAGAGTACGGACTCGGAGAATGAACTTTGTACTGACTGTTAAAAGACCGGTGCTTCACATAACATCACCTAAAAGGGAAGTTCCCGCAACAAATTTGTTATTTACACTACGATACTGATATTAAATATTTGTTATTCTTTGTTATTGTTGGATACTCTGGTATTCAAAATGTACGTACGTGGATGGCATTATCATTTACTCACAGCCTATACAAGTTAAGCCTCTTGGTTGCTTCTTTAAAATATAAATGCTTAGAAAAATGGTGGCTTTTTGGTTATTAGGTATCATGTACTACAGACTTCAGCTGCTCTTTCCTATGGGATGAGTTCTTCGCAGCTCATCGATAACTTAAAACAAGTAATACAAAAAAATGTAACTTTGCATAGTCCAATTAAATATTCCACGTTTATTCCCACTGCACTGACTGAAACACAATGAATACTGTCTGTAAAGCCGTACCATATATTCCCGAAGCCTCGCTTCTGGATTAGTGTGGACGTGGAGATTATCGTAGATAGTTCTGGATTTGCATTAAGCTATTATAATTCGAATGCGTACTTGTGATTTATCTTGATAGATGAATTTATTTCCATCCACTCCGTCACGTTCTGAAACTCCCCATACGAAAAATTTAAGAACCACTGGAATTATTTTTCATTTAACCATTTTACATAGATATATCGTCAGAATAGCTGACCTGGCGAACTTCGTACCACATTTTAAATGACCAATATATAACCAATATATTTACGCCTCTCTGGTGACATTGTCTAATCAACAACAAGTGAATGAATTTGGAAACATCTCACAGTGCAAACACTATTTTTTAAACTGTTTTCAGTTGCGTTCGTTGCGTGAAAGAAGTAGTAATTGTTAATGATTAAAGTTATAACGCGTATCGTTTGTTTAAGGATTTATCCCTCACTTTTTATGTTATATTTATTTATTAGGTGCATTTTATTTTTAATGTTGAGATGAATAATTAAGTTATTATTAACCTCCCAAGTTGGACCATTTTACAGATTCACACAAAATTTGATACAAAGTGGTTTAGTAGTCCGGTTTAGTAGTTGCGGACTGTTTCGGGAACAAACATCGTGTTGTTTAATATTTATATAATCGTATTTCAAATTTCATGGTATTACTATAAATATTAAAAAAAAAATATTGCTTGGAAAATCAAAGCACATCATAAAACTGTAATCTCACACTAAAACTTCAAGTCCAAACTACAGTATCAAGTACGGGCCTATGCAAATAACTTTCACTAAACTCAATAAGATACTAGATTGAGTCGCTTTTGTGAAAGCCTAATTCAATACAGGCGTCCGGTACAGCCGCTCAGAAAACTGTTTCCCCGCGGAAATGGAATCGATTCAGTGTAGAATACAAAATGCCCGTTAGTCCCGACACTGGACTGGCATCAAGAGGCTGGGCTCATTTACAAACTTTGAATTATGGAGGGAATCCTCTTTATATTGGTTCACAAAAAGGACTCAATTGCGTTGAATGTGAATTGTCTGTCTTGTGAAGAGTTGTTGTAGTAGGATCCCGATGTCAAACTTAGCAAAGTAAGCATATTCTTACCTTCATCTTTTAGAGACATCTAGAAAGAGAAAGAAAGACAGAAATACTTTATTTGGCAAAAAAACATACAAAATACAATGTAAAATAAAATTAATACAAAAAAATGCAAAATAGGACCTCACTCAGCATGTGTCCCAGCACGGTAAAAGCGTGCCAGGATGCTGTTTTTCAGTGAAGCCCTGGGATAGTCATAAAACTAAAATTAAATTTCAAGCTCTACACATTGATACCCCACACGGGGGGGCACGATGAAAAACAAATTTTTTTGTTTCAGTTCAATGTATGGGAACCCAAAATATATATATTTTTATATTTTCATATTTAAACCTAATAGCGGTTCACAGAACACATATACTTACAAAGTTGAATAGTGTAGTGCTTATGGTTTTGGAGAAAAAAGGATGTGACATATGGACGGACGGACAGACAGACAAACAGACTTGACGAATCTATAAGGGTTCCGTTTTTTGCCATTTGGCTACGGAACCATAAAAAGGCTTCGTTTACCATTATTTTATCTTTAACTTGTTCCAATAGTCCTCAAACGACACCGTATTTCGATTACAACGCTTCACAAGAACGTGTCCCTTGGCGGGCTTGAGTTCGAATTGAAAATCACAGCTTAGGACTTCCAATCCCAAACTTCTAAGTCGTTACCGTAAGTTTGACATAATACTTACGATGGCTTTGTGTTTATTAACGTTCTTGTTGTCGATGTGATAGATTATGTTAGATTATAACATAAGTCAGAGCGTCGGTGGCTCAATAGTGTGAACTGTCGCCTTCCTACCGGGAGGGCTGAGGTTCAAATCCCGACATGTACCAATGTGTTTTTGTTGAATTTTCGAAAATATATGTACGGTATCCGATGCTCTTACGGTGAAGGAAAACATCGTGAGGAAACCTTGATGCACGCCGGCGAAGAGATTCGAAGGTTGTGTGTGAAGTCGTTCAATCGCACTGGGCCGCGTGGACGACTAAGGCCTAATCACCCTATACGGGTAGGCTCGTGCCCCTCGGTGGGGACGTTTAATGAGCTGATGATGAAATAAGTCAACGAGACAGTCCACTTGCTAACCTGGTGGTAAGTGACACGCATGAATGAATATGCCATCAAATAATAACAGTAGGACGTCATTTTTCGTCAACACTATCCGGCGCGCGGTAAATTTACCATCTACATTGCCCACATCCCAAAACACAGAAGTACAAAACACCCTTTTTAGGGGACGATATCTGGCACCTACCTAGACGACCCAGTATCGAGTCTACCACCTACACTTATATATAGTGTCTACACTTATCTATAAAGTACTATGAACGATTGACCTGGTGGTATGTGACAATACTTACAAAGACAATTGTAACTCTACGAACTTTTAAAGGAGAAGTAAAATAAAAATGTGAAAGGGAAAGGAAATTATATATCCAGGAATCTTTTGTGAAGCTCAGTATCACTCTTGTCGACCTTGCCCATTTGTAAAACGATGGCAGGTCATTAACAGTAAAAGGTACACTAAAGGTACTTAATTTTCATATTCATTTAAATTTAAACAACTAAATTTAATAGTTTGCCTGGTTTGCTTTTTTTACAAAAAGTTTTAATGCGTTTGACGGCTATCTCAACAGATATGCAAGAGTGACGATGCATAAGCCCATGCCCAGCCTTAGTTGTATCACGCAAGCTCAAAAATTCCCATTTACTCTTGCTTTGAAATTCCATATGGGAACATATGTAAACACACGAAGGTCATTCCACTGCCTTGCAGTTCGGATGACGAAGGAAGAACCGAACTTTTTTGAGCGAAAATATGGTATATCGACAATAAAGGGATGGAACCCCACCCTACGGCGAATAAAACTATTTATCCTTATATACATATATATTATCAGCATCATCATCAGCCTAACGTTTCACTTCAGGGAATAAGCCTTCCTGTTTAGCATAACTATGATGGGCTGAAACCCAACACGCGGACCTTATACGGATTGGTGGATATTAACGACTACCATCCTAAGGTTGAAGACTCGATCAACGTCATAAAATTAGCCCAAGAGCACAGGATCTTTTTTTTTTTTCAGATAATCTGGTGATGGTACCTGCATGCGGAAATGATTCTTGATGATGATTTCTGATATCCCAGAAATCATCAGCAACATCATCAGCCTTTAAGGTCTGATGATTTAACTGATGCAGAATACTGGTCTTCCCGCACAGCAAACTATAGGAGCATCCATGACTAAATATTTTTAGGTGACATAATATGTAACATTTTTAACAATTCTATTTGTGCCATGTTAAAGAATTGACATCTCCGAATGTATTGAGGCTTTTCATAATATATCTGCAATCTTCCCGGCACTATGGTTCAGTATACGTACATTCACAACTGAGGCAAGAAGCCCACTGGTCAACGGATATTAAACGATACGGCTGAATGAACACACCGTATAAGCTAAATTCTTACTGACACAAGAAGAATATTACTTGGATGCGGCATTATAAATATTAAATAAAATTGCAATGTCATAATTTTCAAGACTTGAGTAGTTGAGTCTATCTCTGTAAGATTGCTTTATCTTTCAATGATTATTTTCTCCAATTGTCTGGCAAATATTTGAATACATTTTTGGCAGAATACACAAATAGACATATTTTGCAAATTTTTATGTGAAACCAGTACAAAACATTGAGATGAAGAAGAAAACCAAATGGTCACCAATGGTCTATTTTCATAGTTGTAGTGGTCGTTTCTAATTGGTTTTCGACTTAGAATATTGTAAAATGAAGTGTTATCATATCAATCTATATTTGATTATTTATTGTCTGCAAAAGTATGATTACATTATAATAAAAACAAAGCGAAAGCACGGTAGACAAATGTAAAAAGAATAAAATCATTAGAAGGATACGAACAGTCAAGATGCCCTCTCCATTTGAAAACACGCAAACTGTTCCTTGTATGGCAATGGCAAGCTTGAGCGGTTGGATATCAGAATCGTGGTACACGGTAAAAGACATTATCTATAATTGACTTGTACTAAACATACCAACTAAAGAGTTTGAATGGATCCCAACGTTTCAGGGCTCATATGATCTCTGGAAGTCTGCCATTTAAAACCAAAAACGAACTGCTTCTTAGCGTTATTACCATCACCGTTTTTGTTTTAGGATCAACTCTTAAATCAGCGCCATTTGATTAAAAGGATATCATGGATGCTAAAAAAATAATAAACACAATTAGATCCTAGATTACTTGATCCATCAAAATGATAATATCACTCATTTAAAGACAACGATGAAGCGAAAGAAAGAAGGATAACATCGCGAGGAAGCCTGCACAAAAGTCTGCCTATCCGCACTGGGCTCGCGTGGACAACTAAGACTAAACACCCTACACGGATGGGCTCGTGCCCTCGGTGGGGACGTTAACGAGCTGATTGTAATGAAAGATACACTTTTTCGGTCTCCCATCCGACATGTAATAGTTATTTGACATCCACGAAACTTATCTGCACTATTCGCTGTAATCTTTACAAATCGTATAAAAATATCCGAGCTTATAACTTGTCCCATACAACATGCTTACCAAGCTCACGTCCCGATAGCTGAATGGTTATAAAAGAATAGTACGATGACATCGTACTGTGAAGTCGTACTTCCCTTCAACAATAGGTAGTATTAACAGAAATATTGTGTTTTACAGTGAAGAAAACCGCAGTAAGCAAATCGAAGTTTATTTTTACAACCCTTCTGAATTGTATTGCTTGCATTAAATTTAAACGCTTTGGAACTTGCGTAAATACTAGTTCAACTGTAAAAGTAATTACGATGACAAATGTCATAGAAAGATGTTTATATACAAAAACATAGGTAATACCAGCACAAACTGCTAAGCAATATTAACTAGGGAATTGAGGACAAATCAATGGAAGAGAAGAGTTGTGCAGTAAATTGTTGGAAAAAATATGAATTACAATAAAATATAATTTTATTTATAAACTGATTATTTTAAAAAAGTATATCCTTTCGTTGAAATAATTGCACTTAAGTAGCGTATATTTTCCATTATCGTGACTTTGATATTTCTTTGTAATTTCTAATATCCTACAAGCTTCAAAGTACACAAAGTGCTTTGTTTTTAATGAGAGATGTCGAAAACACGGCTCTGTTGAAAGTTTTAAACTTTTGATTGATTACTTGTATGTTTTACTCTCTTATGTTAGTGTATTAAAATGAATACAAAATTCTCAATAAATACAACTTACCCTTTTAAATTACTGTCTTCTTGATCAGACCAATTTACATCGCCACTTTACGTTGCAGTTTGTTCACTGCCGGTAGTCGTGAGTTCGAATACTGAATACATCGATGAGACACTGCGAGCTAAAAATCTGATTAACTGTAATGGATAATAATTTGGCGCTTCAGGTGACACCTGTCATAATGTTTGGCGTATCTAATTGCTAATCCGTTACATTAAACCACGTCAGAAACCGTAACTGGGAGAGAGACAGGCTTAAGCACAAATAGGCTGAGGACATGCTTAAGCACGAATAGGCTGGCTCGTGGTTAATATATGCAGCTGAGACATGGAAACTGACTGCGGGATTGATTCATTATTTCAACGTCACTCAACGCTCAATGGAGCGAGCTATGCACGAGGTCGCACTTAGGGATAAGATCACAAATGATATAATCCCGTAAGAGAACCAAAGTTATCGACAGAGCCCGCCGGATCAAGTTGAAGTGACAGTGGGCTGGTCACGTATGTCACAGAACTGATGCCCGTTGGAGTAGACGAATTCTGAAATTGAGACCGCATCTTGGCAAGCGTAGGGTAGGACGCCCTCCGGCCCGATGGACCGAAGACTTGTGAACAGTCGCTGGTGGAGGTTATGATGCGGAGGACCGGGATATCGGGCGCAAAATGGGGGATACCTATATCCAGCAGTGGACTACAATAGGTTAAAGAGAGAGGCTTGCTTGACGGGATTGATACCACAGCCTAACAAAAAACCAGCATGAAACAACGCGTGCTTTATTTAGTCGAGTGAATAATGTTACCGAGGGCTCCAAATTCCTCTGTCCCTCTTCCCTTCCTCTGTACCTCTTATTTTTACCTGCTCCGTATTTTACAGTTGGCAACACATTTGTCTTTTGATTAGATTAATTGTCTACTCGTTTGCCTTCTCATGAGATAAAAAAATAGGACGGCATGATTCTGATCTCAATAAGAAAAGCCATTAAAAACGCTTTCATTGTAATATAAAAAAATATATTTTGAAATTGACTTTTTATTTCACGAATAATGTCTAACTTTCCTTATCCCCCAGCGTTGATGGCACAATCAATTCAATATTAGTATCCTGATATCGGATACGATACGGCTCTCGCACCATTTTACGAACCAATATTATCTTTCGAATCAACGTAACCGAAATGAGAAAGGGATCCGCGTTATTAAAAAAGTATCTATCAAGTCCCAATGTTTTACGGTGGTAAAAACAATACCAGATACTGTTCGCTTTAAATCATTTTTATGGCATATTGGACGAGACTCATTTCGAGACTCGCTTACGAATCTCAAGAACCTTAAGCTTCATCAATTTACTTGTGAGGACTCTCGTAATGATAGCTAAATTACTTCAAATCTTCGACTCTTCATCTTATTTAGAAGTTGCCTTTTGTTCTCATTTTGTAACAATAAAACTAAAGGCGAAATATTTAATTTTCTTTGTTTTTTTTATTCGGTTCACCAACGAAATGTAATGTGCAATATTGTACAATTCTTCCTTAAAATATATAATTATATAATTTTACATTTCTATATATGGTGAACACGACATGCAATGAGTGGAAATGGTTAAAATTTCAAATAGAAATAAATAAAACTAAAATACAGTGATGCCCTAAAATGCCTTATTATATTACAAAAGCTTGTCTAACTCTAGCTGAGATCAAAAATCTACTCGTATAAACATCATGTAAATGTATGAATATCACATACTCGCAAATGTATGAGTCCACTTATTAGCAGAAAATTGTTGTTACATTCAAATACTATTATAGTATTTGAATGTAACAACAATTTTTGGAATATTATTATTATTAATATTATTAGAATTATTCAATGTTTCATCATAAGGATGAATCATTGAATAGTTCTAAGTTTGCGACATATTAAAGAGAAGCCTATGTTAGGAGTTTTACGCGACTCGAAATGTGGACATCCATAAAAACGTATCTACAAGATAAGAAAGTTGAAGTTGTAGTATACAGAGTCTGTATTGTTTAGTTCAATTATGTGGTCTGTATTACAGACCACATAATTGAACTAAAAAGGTGGTACTAGTTGAAAAGCCGATTAGTATTGGAGAGATTTTGAAGTGGCGTTAATGGGAAAATAAAGCATAATTCAACCCCCAACCAAAGGGACTGATGCACAGATTTCTCAATACAGGAGATGGGCAAGCCGCGTTTAAAGTGCGACAAATGTAAGCTCAACGAGCATACACTGGCTGCCAGTTTACGCTCTGTGAGACGAGTCAAAACACGAATATTAAAAGAAATTACCGTTTTTTTTCAAAATGCCATTCTGTGCAATTGTAACATGCCATCATCGCAATGAATCAGTAAATTTACCAAGTAATAGAATAACTTTTCACAGGTAAGAACCGAAAAGAAATTGCGACACTGGGACTGCCTATAAACTTGGCGGCTTGTCCAGTCTAATTGTATATTCGGATGTCTGTGGGACTGATGACTTAGTTAAAGTGAGTAGGCTATGGATGTTGACTGCTAGCGATTGGTCTACGTGCAAGACATCCGGGAGGCCTTCATTCAAAAGTGGATATACTCGTATCAGTCGCAAATCAGACGACCCATTTGGTGTTGCGGTTGAGACGTCGACTGCAACCCTAAGGGTTCCGGGTTCGATCCCCAGGCAGTACAAACATTTGTGTGCATGAACATGTCGTTTGTAAAGGTTTGGGTGTTTCTATGTATATATGTATATTTTTTACAAAAGATGTATATCAGTATGTTTATCCGTTGTTTAGTACCCATAATACAGGCTTTATGTTTAACTTGAGGCTTGATGGCGCTGTGTGAATGTCATTTAAAAAAAGTATGATCTTAGCCAAACCGAAATTATCGTTACATGAACTGATTACGTATTCATCATCATCAGCTCATTAGAAGTCCCCACCGAGGGGTACGAGCCTATTCGTAAATGGTTAGTCGTCCAGCGGGCCCATGCGGATTAATCGACTTCACTCACACGTTTTAATCTCTTCGTAGGCGTGCGTAGGTTTCCTCACGATGTTTTCCTTCACCGTTAGAGCTTCGGAATAACGTGAATATAATTTCGAAATTTGAAATATGATGAGTGGCGGGATTTGAACCTGCACCCTTCAGAGATCTGGATTGATGTGCACTGTTGCCTTCCAATAAAGACAACAGTCCACACCAAGCCACCGACTCTCTGATTATGTATTATTGAAACAAATATTCCACTGTATCCGCTCAGACATAGCACGGGTGTAAACTTACAAGACACAATAAATGAATCTATTGTTTACGCACGGTTATCGATCGGCGGGTATAAACAAAAGCTAACTACAGCTAACCATAGCCTTATACTAAGCAATTACTAGCCTTAATACCCTAAACGAACGTTACAAATCCTAATGAATTAGTTCCGAATCGATTAAAGAAAAACTTTCAAATCCTCATGTGACAGTTTGAATTTATGCCCCACAAATCAGTACCCGATCTAAATCGAGTCTAAACTAAACAAAGGGGCGTAATGGGGTGGCTTAGAGTCACTAAAAGTTACCGTTTAAGCCTTCGAGTGGCTCCAAATTGAAGTTAAACCGTAGTTAAGGGCCAAGGTGGTAATCCCCTGGCAAATTTACTCAGCTCCTTAAATGTCGTTCAATGCGTACAGTATTGGCGTAACGACGGAATTGGACATTAGTTATTTAAAAACAGGAAAAGTGTCCTTTGAGTGGAATTTGGCGATCGATATTGTATCTGCATCAGAATTTCTTTACTTGCTAGACTTTAAACGCTTATGTGAATATAAAAACATGAGAGAAGAAGGTAGTAAGCTGAAAAGTATAAAGTCTAAAGTACTTAGTAGTAGTCCTGCTATAATCAAAACATTTTCAAGGCAAGAGTGAGGCTGTTCCTAAATAGGCATTACGCATTAACATAAGGTGAAATGGCGGCCAAATGTCTAATCTAGTAAAAAGTAAAAAAAAACCCTAAGCTAACTTATGCATTATTTGTAAAAAAAAAATATAAGTGAACAGGACGGTCAGGACGCTCTCCTGATAGTAAGTGATACGCTTAACCATGACAGAGAACAACTGATAAACAGTTATTATCCTCCATCAATTTTGCTCGACACCCGAGACGACAGATGTTAGGTCTCTTATACCCGGTTACACTAACTTCATTGCCCTCATCCCGAAACACAAAAGTGCATAACACTCCTGTTTCACGGGACAATATATGGCACTGCGGTTGGTACCTACCTAGACGACTCAGTATCGAGTCTACCACCTAGTATACTTGCTAACTTGAGACTCGAGGATATTCAAACAACTAATCGTAATGGTAAGTTATCAGATGCATGACCGAATTAAGACCTTGGCTTGTATTTAAGGATGGCAGTGTTTAATCCACATTCAGGTTTCAGCTTAGTTAGCATTGTCTCTTACTGTATTCTCTATAAAAGACAAGGTCTTTGCTAAGAAGTAAAATGTTATAGTTTAATACAAGCGACCCTCCCCGGCTTCGCACAGGTGCAATGCTGATTATAGGCACGCTCACGCCGCGGCCGGCCGGTACCGCCACAAAACTCAAAAATATCAGTATTTCTCCACTATTTAATGAGTGATTTTATATATTTGAACATTCCTATATAATCACTCTATCTATAAAAATACTGCATCAAAATCCTTCACGTTTAGTTCAAAAGATTTAATCATAGAGGGATATAGGGATAGCAAAAGCGAATTTAATTTTGTACTATGTAGTGATGATTAAATAGTCATTTATTTAATATCCTATAGAGTAGATTCCTATTGCCGTATGTTGTCTTTCAGAAGAGCTTTGTAGACCTGGTGATGACACAAAATTAAATGAACAGAAACTAAAACGTATTAAACAAAATCAAATAACATTTTTGCATATAAAATATAAATTCAGAGTCACCAGTGCACCGTAGCACGTAAAATAGAAGAACGTACAACAGTTACTGCCAGTAAGTACATTCCGGGCTAACTTATGTCTCCCTCGGCCCGGTTCGGACTCTGAAAATAGGCGGTTTTCTTAGGCAATGTGCGGAAAAAGAGATTTTGGGTGTCACGAAGAAACGCTTAGTTATGATTGAGGTGGCGCAGGCTTGGATATTATCTGACACGAAATTTGAAGGGAGCTAATTTTCAACCGACTTTAAAACAGAATTTAGTTCAAGTTAACCGTATATTTTTTTTTTTAACTTTTGTTTGGGGATATCGTCGTACATGAACCGATTTCGATAAAAATATTTTTTGTAAGAATACTTCAGAGGTGGTTCTTTGATAAGGAAGTCAGGGTCTGGGGAGGAGACCAGAGAAATCGAGGAAAACTTTAATTATGTTTTATCACGGATATCGTCTTTGTATATGAACCGATTCTGATATTTTATCGTTGTGTATTCCGCAAAGTCGATTTCAATAGAAAAGTCAGTGAATATATATTGAATACGAAATACGTTTCCATAGTCTATTTGTAATACAATTCAATTTTATTTTGTAATATTTTTTATCCATATACATTTTACTTTCTGGAATTAAATTTGAATTAAATTCAATGTTATTCACTAATTTTTATTTTAGGTGAATTATGTAATGTTGATTATGAAAACTTATGAATTCGTATGGGTGCAACTTACCTGAAATTAACATTATTATATTATATCAAAACCAGATCGCTGCTGGAGGATGGTTGAGCGAATTGGAAGAATATTATATTTATATTCTAAGACGTGACGGGAGAGAGCAATGTACAGTAGTGGACTGCTACAGGTAGAAGACAACATAAATATACAACATTTTTAAAAATACAATTTACCAAATGTATTTTTTTTTAATCTTTTTTTTTATTTTTTTTATATGAAGAATATGGTATGGTAGAAAGTACAAAATATTATACATACAGCCAAGGCTATTTAGTTAGACGATTTCTGGCACTGCGGTGCTCCCTACCTAGACGACACAGTATCGAGTCTACCAGCTAGTAATATATATTTATAAGTTATACTTCATCACTTGTGTTCCTGGATTACAACACAATTCTAAGCAGTCGTAATGAAACTTTATTGTCACAAAATGTTGCAAGGGCTGCAATAAATATATTAAATTATATCTAAGCACAACACCATTGCACAATAGGGAACAAAAAGAATTTATCATAATTTCGGGAGCAACGTGAAATACGTTTAGTTTAAGAATACTCTGGAGAAATACTGGTATATTGAACTATTTTTTATCGCTTTCGCTATGAAAATGAAAATGAAAAGTGTTTATTCAGTTTAGGTCCTTATAGAACACTTATGAATATCAAATGAAGCTACGTAATATAAAATATATAATAAACGTATAATGTTTGGCTAACAAATATTATGAATACAGACACCACAAAATATAGAAAATAATAATAATAATTTTTAGTTCCCTTTTAACATGTTTATTATTGACATGGTTTTATAGCTTAAAACTAATTAATTTCGCTATATGAATAAATCGAAATGAGCGTCAGTGGCTCAATGGTGTGGACTGTCGCCCTCCTACCGGGAGGGCTGAGGTTCAAATCCTGCCACGTACCAATGTGTTTTCGAATTTTCGAAAAATATATGTACGTTTTCCGATGCTCTTACGGTGAAGGAAAACATCGTGAGGAAACCTACGCAGGCCTGCGAAGAGATTCAGAGGATGTGCGTGAAGTCGTCCAACCCGCACTGGGCCCGCGTGAACGACTAAGTCCTAATCACCCTATAGGCTCTTGCCCCTCGGAGGGGACGTTTAATGAGCTGATGATGATCATGATCTATCTATCTGCTTTCACACTTTCCAAAGCTCTGGATTTGCTAATTTCAGTATAGGTACTCTGTACAACCTAATCAGGTATTTCCAAAATAAAAGGGCTGAAATAAAATACAAACAACTTAATATGTTCGTAAATGTGTTTAACTTTGTTTCCTACGAGTACGTACATTTGTTAAGAAGTACCTACGTCCAGCCTTTCGAAAAATGACGGGATTACCAATTTGTGACCTAAATCTCCTTACTAATAAGAAGTAAAATAAATTCACTTACTGCACTATAAATGGAGTGTTGTTGAGACGGGACGACCACTTTGCTCACCTGGGTGTAAGCATACGCCTAATCATGACAGATGCAGTGTCAAAGAAATAATAGTAATAAGTAGTCATTATTTCTACAACACTACCCAGCGCCCATCATCCAAGACGGCAGTAACAATTAGTTATTCCGAAACACATAAATGCAAAACTCCTTTTACGTACCATAATAGGAGTTACTGCGGTAAACACATTTCATATTGTTAGAATTAAGTGCCAAAAGCCACAACCAAGCACCCCTGTGTCTGCTTATTCCATTGCACCTCAATCGGTGAATTAAGGAAATGACCCAATGAAACTTCGCTGTCTGAAGCTAATGACAGCCCGTCATTAATGCTCTCGCAATCAGGATTTAGCGCATTCAGTAAGATGGAATGTATGTTTTCATACTGTATATGTGTAATATAGGATACAGGAAGACTGTACTAAGTTTTGTACGAACTTATTTTATGTATTACTCCTTATGTTAATACATGTTTAAAAAATAAATTATCTTTACCTTTATATCTTTAATCTTACGTATCTATTCAACAAATTAATCTCTACTAAGATTTGTCAGTGTACAAAGCATATCCAAAAACTTCTAGATCCATCATGAAAATTTGTTTTCAGAGGCCTCTCTTAAAGGTGTACACAAGTAGTTTCGTTTGGCCACCAAGCAGTATACTATTGCATAGCCAGACAGATGGCTGTAACTATTAAAGTAAGTAAAATTTAAAGTTTCGTCACACTTATAAAAACTTTTCCGGTTTTTATGTAAATATATGAATGTATAGGAGTATATAAATAAATTGTTTCGTACCCATATACCCGTATATTAGGTAGACTAAATGCTTAGTTTGGGACAAGCTGGCGCTGTGTGAATGTCAGTGGATATTTATTTGTTTTAAGTCGTTGCCCATCGCGGTTACAATCTTAGCCCCCAATGTCTTAACTACTACCAAAGTCGTTAACACATTGGGGACTACCGCTATATCTTAAACAGTATTACTCTTACTATAAGATTCGTCAGCATTTTGTATCAGAAATGGCGAAGTTACATTATTATAATACTGTTTAAAGTGATGGTAGTAGGCACTTTGTTCTCATTGAGTCCCCCTTTGATTGCATTGTATATTAAAAGCTAAATTCATTTAACTTCCTTCATTAATGTCCATATATATAAATGATCCGTATTAACTAAACATAAGTTATTATTCACTGCTTTAATTATCCAGATAAAATTAACCCCAGCAATTAAACGAACACATTTATTCATGACGGAACAGAACAAACAAAACAAGTCACATCCAAACTTTAAACCAATACCGGGGTTCGAATTAAATAACGACTATAAAACTTTAACCATTTGTACCCTAGAACCGTAATTCTCAAGATACGCGGGTAAAACCGCGGAGGCGGTCCGTTGCAAATTACTAAATTAATTTTAACCCGGCGTATCAACAAATATTTCATGCTGCGTATAACCTTTGTAATTGGTTGAATAATCTCGAGTTAAAGTACTAAGGTAAGGGTAAGTGATACTTGTCGTGTTTTAGGTGAAATAAGGAGTAGAGTAGAGAAGAGCGTCGGTGGCTCAATGGTGTGGACTGTCGCCCTCCTACCGGGAGCGCTGCGGTTCAAATCCCGCCACGTACCAATGTATTTTCGAAGTTATACGTACGTTATCCGACGCTCTTACGGTGAAGGAAAATATCGTGAGGAAACCTTCATGCACGCCTGCGAAGAGATTCGAAGGTTGTGTGTGAAGTCGTCCAATCCGCACTGGGCGCCGCGTGGACGACTAAGGGCCTATACATCTGAATACGTAGGCTTGTGCCGCTCGGTGGGACGTTTAGTGAGGGTAATGATGATACACACAGCGCCAACTAGCCAAAACTAAGCATTAACGTAATATATGTTCGCAACGAGGTTCTCAAAACGGATAAATACATATATATTT
>PQWD01014155.1:10000-14375 GCA_019425675.1 Leucinodes orbonalis | reverse complement strand
ACAAAAAATTGAAGTATATATGTGTTGATGAATGTCTATGTCTAAGCTCCAAATAGTGTTGTCCACGCAAAAGTTCTTACTATCAATGTGATGTAAATCAACGGGCGGTCTTCTTTCGTACAAGAAATCATGGGTATTTTAATCCTGATGAATCTGAATCATAAGCAAACCTATAATTGTTTACAACTTATAACGACGGTGACCGATGGTGGCCAGTACTTAGTTACTTCGAGCTAATAACTGCGATAACTCCTGAGCTCGGAGGAACTGAGATATTCATTTAAATTAAATGCTGTGAAGGGCAATTTGTTTTAAATTAAATACTCGTGATAAATAACATATTTATTTGCATAGGGATTATAATAAATGTTATGAAAACACTTCGCAAATAATTCATTATTTTAGATAAATTTAAGAAGTTATTGTGAGCTAACCTTTAAAGATAAGACATGCGTCGCGGACTTTTTTTAGAACTCTCATACATGACTTTTCCGAAACTTTAACCGTTTTCACAGCGCACGCAGCGGAAAGCTCTATGTAGAAATAATTTCCAATCATTCTTTCTTACTACTCCACTACTATTGTTTTAGTACAGCCTATATCCTTTATCGATAAATAAGAAATCTAAAACTGAAAGGTCCAGTAGTTCCTGAGATAAGTGAGTTCAAACAAAAGAATTCTTCAGCTTTATAATATCAGTATAGATATAAAAATTAAATTAATTAACTCAATACTTTTAAATGATTTTATTTATAGCCCTTTCAATATAACACTTTTTTGAGATGTGTTCGTATGGTTTCCTTGCTTAATTGAACATTTCGTTTACGTTTTTAATACTAAGATAAGCATAGTTCCTATTAAGAGTTTAAACTGGTATATTTTGAGTCCGCATCCATTTTTCCATCTATGGTGAACTGTGTGGAAACCTGACAACATCGATATTCATTTACCAATATGTATTTATGTCCATCTATATTTATGTTGTGTATTCTTCTAAAAAACTGCAAGTTTTTTATCGATTGTAATGACGTCACCGCTTTGTCAAGCACTAGCGGTAACAAACAATTTGCTATTTTATACATTATTTACGCGAATTTAAATAAAAAACACTATTTATTCTCAAATATATATATGGGAATCAAAATTATATTGAATACTTATATTTATAAGCCAATTTCTAGCTGAAATTAAGTAAAAAATGGTTCGTAAAATTCCAATGATAAAATCGTATTTACCATGGAAAAGTGTATTAATTCAGATTATTTCGCCTAGTAGCGTTGCATCCAGGTACAGCACACGACACCATAATTGTATAAAGTAATAATTACAATATAGAACAATTAGCAATAATATTCACAATTTTCACTGACACTGACAACACACCGGGCCGCTATATGGGCCGCTAACTCGCAAAAACAATAACATAATCCTTTATTCGCTGTCTCTTTTTCTCTCGGGCATTTTGTACTTGATTAAGGACCTCTCACTCCCACGCTTCGTGTATCTTATAAGAGCAGCGCGCTAATTCTAAATCTATGATTTGGATAGATACCAATGATATTCTGTATATATAGAGGTAGATACGCCATCCGTGCCTCAAAAACGAACCGCCGAAGAGAGTACAGTTTGTACTCTTTTGTTTAGGTAAATGTACGCTCATTCGAATGTGTGCTGTCACTGCATTCGGAACACTTTTTTCGATTGTTTTATGAGCATATCACGAATTCATACTTTTTACATCATTGATAGATACCTTAACATTTGTCATTTCATCAGCATCGCTCATTCATCATTTATATATTATGTCAATTATTCTCAAAATTCGTATCAAATCTTTGTTAACAAAACCGAAGCACGAAAAAACTCTTAAATCTCGGATTTTGCATTATAAGACGAAGGTAACCTTGGGCCGACGTCTCGAGGGTCATTCAGATCTCCAACCCCCACTTGAGATGTAGTGGGGGTATACACTTCGCGAAATACGTAAATCAATTTGCACGAAGAAAGTGACATTGAATATCGGACCTTCACAGGTTTAAATGTCATTTGTGACGCACCTCCTTTCTGGAGATTTTTTAAGTTAATCGTTTGGAATCGTTATTTTCTTACTTATTTCTCTCTCTTCAACCTATTGCAGTCCACTGCTGGACATAGGTCTCCCCCATTTTGCGCCAGACATCACGGTCCTCCGCCTTTCTCATCCAGCTTCCACCAGTGACATTTTGCAATTCGTCGGTCCATCGGGCCGGAGGGCGTCCTACGCTACGCTTGCCAAGACGCGGTCTCCACTCCAGAACTCGTCTGCTCCAACTGTCATCGGTTCTGCGACATACGTGACCAGCCCACTGCCACTTCAACTTGCTGATCCGGCGGGCTATGTCGGTAACTTTAGTTCTCTTACGGATTAAATCATTTCTGATCTTATCCCTAAGAGAGACTCCAAGCATAGCTCGCTCCATTGCGCGTTGAGTGACTTTGAACTTGTGAACCAATCCCGCAGTCAGTGTCCATGTCTCAGCTGCGTATGTTAGCACGGGTAGGACGCATTGCTCAAAGACTTTCGTCTTTAAGCATTGCGGAATAGTTGACGTTAGGACATGACGTAGCTTACCGAATGCCGCCCAGCCCAACTGAACCCTCCTACTAGCCTCCCTCTCGTTAAGTTATGCCGGCCAAGTTGGATGGTTTGGCACAGGTAGATATACTCCTGCACAACCTCGAGACGGACGCCATCGACGCATATCGGTTGTGGCATGACACGACTGTTAAACATGACTTTCGTCTTGTCGAAATTCATGCCAAGCCCAACTCGTCGGGAAGATTCATTAAGGCTGTTCAGCATCTCCGCAAGCTCTTCTGATGACTCTGCCACGATGACGATATCGTCAGCAAAACGAAGATGAAAAAAATAAACTCTCCATTGACGTTGACGCCTCGTTCAGACCAGTCCAGGGTCTTGAAGACATCCTCCAATGCGTTTGTGAACAGTTTCGGGGATATAACATCCCCCTGTCTCACACCACGATGCAATGGGATGGGTCTTGTCCGCTGGTCTTGAATCTGAACGGTCATCGTCGCTGCGTTGGAGAGACACTTCATCACCTCGATATATCGCCAGTCGATACCGCATCGCTGCAGAGCCTCCAGAACAGCCCAGGTTTCGATGGAATCAAAGGCTTTCTCGTAGTCCACAAATGCCATACACAGCGGCTGGTTATACTCTTCGGACTTCTTTATTTACTAGTAGTATAGTATCTCTGTTTGTGCTCAGTATATGTATACGTGGGCTGGTCACATATGTCGCAGAACCGATGGCCGTTGGAGCCGACGAGTTCTGGAGTGGAGACCGCGTTTCGGCAAGCATAGCATAGGACGCCCTTCGGCCCGATTGACCGACGACTTGCGAAAGATCGCTGGTGGAGGCTGGATGAGAAAAGCGTAGGCCCGGGATATCTGGCGCAAAATGGGGAGACCTATGTCCAGCAGTGGACTGCGATAGGTTAAAGAGAGAAGTACACCTATCTACAAACCTTAAAGTTCCCTCCAAAGCACGAGGGACCCAAGATTATAATTACATTTTTTTCCGCTCAGCTATGAGAAGATTGGGCTATCGGGGGCCATCATCACGATTCCCCGTAGGTAACCTGCATGTGCCGGGCCGCTTTTCTGCCCAAACATATACTTAGTTACCTAGCCTTTCTCGCAATGCCCTAAGCTGGGGTTCGAATCCCACTCTAGGACGCCCTTAGTCTCGTTGTGTTAATTTTACTGAGAGCCATCTGCGCTTGCCAATTGCCCGGTGAAGCTGTAAAGGCCATTTGTGGCCAATAGCTGTAGTCAGTTAAAAAACGGGCCTAATGGTTATTTGATGTTAACGACTACAATCCTTTGATAGTTAAGACGACTTATTAGGTGTAACGTTCGAGACGTCAACTACAACACCAAGGGCTCCGGTTTCTATCCCCGGGACTGCCCGGGATAGAAAAAATATGTATAAGTATTTCTATCAGTTATTTAGTACCCTAACTACAAGCTCCTCGCTTAACATGGGGCTAGATGGCGCTGTGTGAGCGTCAGTGGATATGATATTATTCATAGTAGCCGGTACCAAGGCTAACGTGTTTCCGAAGCACGGAAAATTTAAGATATTTTCGGTCACCCATCCGACGATCATTGGAAAGTTTCGTAACTTATGTGATCGTCAACAGAACGCTACTACTGCCAACCCCTCATTTATAAAATATAATATAAAAGTTGGAGTGTATGTTTGTAATATAGAAATAAAAAAAATATTTCGTGCATATGAATGTTTATATGGAGCAATCACTAAAATAACGTATGTCAAAATATTCTGTCTGTCTATTTGTTCTGGGTA
>PQWD01014155.1:0-5000 GCA_019425675.1 Leucinodes orbonalis | reverse complement strand
AGGAGAATCTCACTAAGATCCAAATAACTACAATCAGCATAGTCCAAGATGGGAAGGAGCAATGCCTGAACTAAGGCAATCTTAGTCGGAATAGGTAATAGATTCCGCAACCTATTCAATGATGCAGCAGCAGCAAACATTCTCTTACTGACACCAGAAATCTGAGCATTCCACGTTAAAGAGCTGTCAATTGTTATGCCAAGATTACGAACTGTATTGCTATATGGAATACTGACGCCGTCAAAAATAAGGCTAGGAAAAGTCTGCCTATCCAACCTAGCGAGCAATCGCGACCCACCCATAATTATCGCTTGTGTCTTTGACGGATTGACCTGAAGTCCAAATGATCTACTCCAGTTAACAATATGACTAAGATCTTTATTAATTGCTTCAACTACACTAGAGAGATCATTCAGAGGACCCTGCGAATAAATTTGTAGGTCATCCGCATACAAGTGATAGGAAGAAGACAGTTCGGCCGTTATAGAGTTAATGAAAGCGGCAAATAAAAGGGGAGATAAAACGCCACCCTGCGGCACCCCCGCAATAACATTACTCCAATCCGAAGACAAATTTTCATAGCAGATTCGCTGTCGCCGGCCATGCAGATAACTGGAAAGCCAGTCAATGACCATGGAGGAAATATTTAGAGCACGCAATAAGCCTAGGAGAATGTCAAAGTCAACAGTGCTAAATGCATTGGAAAAGTCAAGAAGGGCAAGTATCGTAAGATGTTTGCGGTCCATTCCCGCACGGATATCATGTAACCTTGACCAAAGCAGTAACTGTACTGTGACCACGTCGAAAGCCGGACTGGAAAGGATTATGAAGTTCATTATGAGACAAGAAGGCACAAAGCTGCTGATGAACAACACGCTCCAATACTTTTGACAGGAAAGGCAGGATCGATATGGGACGATAATCTGAGAGAGAAGAGGATTAGACTTTTTAGGCAAAGGAATCAATTGAGCATCTTTCCACATACTTGGAAAAGTTCCAGTGAAAAGGGAAAAATTCAGGATATGGGTAATAAAGGGAGAGATAATATCAAGGATAGGAATGATCATTTTGCGCGAGATGCCATCACTACCAACAGCATTAGAAGTAATGTACTTGATGTTTTTCTCCACATCACCTACAGATATTTGGTTGAAAGTTAAGGCAGTATAATCACTATATAATATAGTACCGGTTGCATCGACAGTTTTCTCAAAGTTTCAGCTTTCGAGTTAGAATTAATAACAGCAGACGACGAAAAATGCTTATTAAGACGATTAAGATTGAGATCTTTTCCTACAGAATGACTCCGCCCACTCCCAATGCCAAGACTCTTGACAAAAGCCCAGACCTTAGCAGGGGTGCCATTAGTAACGGAGTCATGAATGTGACGGCGCTGAGCGTCTCTACACTCTCGGTTACAGCGATTCCTAAGCAACTTATAGTTCCATGTACCTTCTCTTCTTCTTCTATGTACCTGTCAATATAAATCAAAATGCAATTTTAAATTACAGTTCTCAGAGAGCAATTTAACTGCACCGGACAGTGTATAACTGTCCGGTTCTTGGGAACATACTTATGCACAAAGTGGATTTTCACCCCGTTGTAGAAGCTTGAGTGGCCAATTACAGAACTCCTACGGAAAAGGTCATTTTATTTTTAAATTCTATGCTGTGTTTATCAGAAGTGATAATAATGGTATGAAAATCGTGAAAATAATTAAATTTCCGTTTTCATTTTATTGAAAAATGTTACTGAATTATTATTTTGATGGTAAATTTTACACTTTTTTTACTATCTCTATGTCTGTCATGTATTGTGAAGTTAGCATCACTGCTTCATCGAGTTCATCGTATAGGGCCGAGGGCTCGAATGTTTTGAGGTTAATATGGGGAGAGGTCAGTTAAATTATGTGAACTTGTTCCTTGTACCACATTTCATCATCGCCATCAAAGCAAAACTCGTAATTTCATTTAAGGCTGCAAAATTTATTGTAAAACACAAACCGTATTATAACAGTAAGTAAACGAAGTGTTTGAATTATTCAGAATATATAGGTACTTTTGATATCACTGATGATGACTTTCTAATTTGCGGTATATTTGTTGTAACCCTGGGTCTTATGTTCCAGGAGTCATAGATTCAATCCCCATCACACCATAACCATTCATCAAAAAATATTTTTGTTTTTTGTGTATTATTTTTCTGTATGTAGTTTCCTTAAGGATGTATCTAAAAAATTCAATTATAGTTTTTAAAGTCCGATCGCTACAAACACGGTAGATGTCAAGGAGACGGTGTATGTTAACATCAATTATATCATGTATACTTTTTACATCATTGGTTTACATACATAAAAAATAACCAAATGAATGCAATTTCAATTTCATACATTTATACTTATGTATAGAGCGTCGGTGGCTCATTGGTATGGATCGTTGCCTTCCGATCTGGAAGGATGCTGGTTCAAATCACGCCACGTACCAATGTCATTTCAAATTTTCAAAATTAGTACGTTTATTCGGCGCTCTTAACGTGAAGGAAAACATCGTGAGTAAACCTGGGCACACTTGCAAAAAGGTTCAAAGGTTGTGCGTGAAGTCGGCCAATCTGCACTGGGCCCGCGTGGACGACTAGGGCTTATATGGTAGGCCCGTGCCCCTCGGTTGGGACGTGTAAGATGATACAAATGTTAGTATCAAGTAGATTATTTGTTCTTGGTAACAAGTTTAAAAAATTTTTTTTACGTTCTGGTTTGCCATTGCACTGTGCAATGCAAATAATAGAATAGAATAGATATTTATTATACTATAAGACAGTACACCAACCTTATTCTAAATATCTCACAATATTGTGCCTTACTATAATTAATTACCAAAATTAAAGTGCTCATTACATAAAAATATAATTACGGCTATGGCAAAGCACTTATATAAAACAAACAATAATGCAAACACTGAGCAACATCAATTCATCACAAATAATTGGCGGTATACTCAGAATGGATATTTATTCATTACCTCCCGTACTAGTTAAAACTGTGCGACGGCGAGGTAAGATTCTCGTATTACTCGAAGTGATTCCAACCAAAGCGCTAGCATCATAAGGACGCTTTTTAAGTAATTCGTGTAAAAGCATTATGGGAGTGATACTCAACATAAGTAAAAATAAACAGTAACTTCTAAGCGTAAACACACAGTATATGCAAAATAACAGCATAATACAAATTGAAATAAAAATAAAAAGTGCAACATTACCTTTAGAAATTAGTACTCACATTATAAGGAATACATAAAATATGTTAAGTGTACATAAGTAAGTTAAGTTAAGCAATGTATACCCCTACACAACACACACAAAAGTACCACTTATACTCATGTACTATTAGGTTCAAATAAGTTCCGTATATTAATTTCTAGACATTCCATATGACATGATAATACATTAACAACGCAAACACACTTTGCATACTAAATATCACATATGGAGTGATTATAGATAAACTTTACTTTATATCACCTATACTAGGTATGTATAGGAGATTATTTATATTTATACCGTATGTATTCAGTTCACTACTCATATATATAATATATATATAATGTAAAATACATTAGAATTTGTCATATACTCCAATGTATTTTAGTTGTTAATTACGACGATTATTAGTTTAGTAATCGATCGACCAACACAATTAAGCGCGTTCTTTCTATTTAATCGAGTTTTAATTATTCCCGCTTTGTAATCGTTAAATTGTATAAACACTATAGTTTCTATTTCGTTCGGAAATCAAAATGGCGAACACGACGCAATTGTTTCTGTTTCTCATATTATTTGTGATAAAAGTGTACACATCACCCCTTTGGAGTGCCCCCCGAGCTTACAAAGGCACCATGGAATCCGCCGTTTTCGCAACATTCGGAATATCCGAGAACAGAAGAACCGTCGAAGGCAAAGGAAAACCCACCACTGGTTCCATACGCCGCCTTCGTTGGCGACGAATGTGCAACGGGCTATGTCAAGTTCTACGGGAAATGTTCTGAGATTGACAAGTGACGTGGCAGTGATTGTCATTTGTTTTTCTTATTCAGGGGGCTTGCCGCCATCTTTTAGCGCGCTAATTATAAATCTATGCTTACAACAGTATTATTATAATTATACTTCGCCATTTTTGTACTAGAATAACATTTAAGAGATGACGGTAAGATCTCAGGTAATAGATCAATCCAGGACAGTGAAAGTATTGGAATTAAATCGAACTGAAAGTGAAACGTGATCTATTGGTGTTTTGCATTGTTATACGTGTCTGATGAATTTTGAAGTGTTGCATTACTTGGCAATAAATGAAAACATTGATATCACAATAAATCAAATATAACTTGTGATGTGTCATTATGATACTTTTGGCTTCCCTCTTTCTCCCTTCGACCTATTGCAGTCCACAGCTGGACATAAGTCTTTCCCATTCTGCGCCAGATAAAAGAAAATGATCTCTTATTTCAGACATTGTCTTATAAAATAAATAACAAAAAAACACTTTTAAAATAGCTACCGAGTTTATTGCTTGGTTTTACCAAAATAATAAAAAACATTCGAGACCAAACGTAGATTACATTTGACATTCATATTGTTAAATATGGATCTAAATCGTATAAAGATTTAAAAATTTAATGCTGAATAAATATTTTTTCAATTCTATCACTTAACACAAATAGACAGGTCTAGACGCTTTTCCAACTGTAGAATCCCATGGTACATGAAAAATAAACACTTTGAAATACACCTAGGTTTCTCAAAGTGCCTCGGTCGAAAAGAATTCCCACACGCATTAATAGTAGGGTTGTCCCGAAAGGTTTTTGATTTAGAAGATATTTTTTGGCTAAATATTTCTTTATGAAATTACCGCTCGTCCGGTGTGGTGGGTAAACAACAGGAAAGCTATTGTTTTGTGAGAAGTTTATGACCGCTAATAATTATTCGAACAAATAAGTAACCAAACTTTA